>JAGKTI010000828.1:0-57151 GCA_018397915.1 Birgus latro | reverse complement strand
ACCACTGGGCAGGGGGAGCGGGGTGTGACGCATGTGCACAGAGTGGGACACACACACACACACACACACACACACACACACACACACAAATAGGCAGGGCCAGATTCAGACATGGGGAGGCCCTTAAGCTAAGGAAAGCTGTAGAGGCCATATTTTGCAATTGTTTGCAGAGAAAAGGTTGTGTGTGTGTGTGTGTGTGTGTGTGTGTGTGTGTGTGTGTGTGTGTGAGTGTGTCCAACTTCTGGGCATAGGCTTCACAGCCTGCTCCCAAGGCCCAGTAGTCCTCCTACATAGCATACACCTCTACATGTCACCACTTCGGCACTGACACCCATCACCACTTCGGCACTGACACCCATCGTCCATATTGAATGCATGCTAGGGCTGTCTCATACAGGACTGGTGTACTGGTATTAGCAGGGGTATTTTTACGACATGTTAGCGGGCCTTCTGGTAGATCAGTAAAGTCCGATTTTATGAAATTTTAATCCTTAAACTGTTCCCTGCCCCAGCGGGGATTTGAACCTGGGCCCAGTAGGACTGCGGGCCACCTCTCTACTGACTAAGCCACCACCTCCCGAAGTGACCTGCACATGCCTCATACAGGCCAGATTAAGAGGAAGGATGTGCTGCAAATAATACCATACTGTACTATCATGCAGTGACTTTTTTACTTCCAAGCTTACTTCCCCATTTCTTATCACTGCTTTCAAAGAACCAGCAACGTTTCTTCCTTGCTGTACCCTTTCTAGCACTTCATCCTCCAAACATCCATCCTTACTCATCACACTACCTAATTACTTAAATGCACTCACATTTTCCATTTTATCATCACCCAACCTCACTGTACATTCAGTGACCATTTCTGTCAAAGACCATAACTCTACTCTTCCCTCAAGGATAAGGGACTGAATAGGGAGCCTGCCAGTGATCAAGCAGTGTGGAGAGAGACCATTTGATAAGAGATGACAATGAATGCATGCTGGAGCATTTATAAACAGTATGGTACAATATCATACAAGGTTAGGATGAACTGGGATAGGTTTGGTTAAATTAGGCCTTAATAGGTTAAGTTAGTATGGAATGGATGAACAGTTAGTGACACACTGGCTTTGGAGCCAACTAGCCACTGTTTGTATGAAAAGCTGATCTGGTTGTATAACTGATACAGATCTACCAATGATCATTATGTTTTTGTTTATCGAGAAAAAAAAATACAACTGCAAATTTTATGCATGGGAGCTCTCCTGTAGTTTCAACAATTTCAGATATATCTGACAAAATTTGCTAGCTAGATGTACTGACCAACTCTTCATTAATAGCTACTAAGTAAAACCTCATGTGGTAGGTTTGTATGAAAATATAGTACCTCCAACACAGAGCAGGATTACATATGCTGACAATACAGCTATGCAGCCTATAGGGCTACAAGCTCATGCAGCATGGCTACACAAGTACCTGGTACAGCAAATATTCAAAATGGGGGGAAAAAATAAATAAATAAATAACGCTAGAACATTCAATAAAACTTTACCACATGTGCAGAAATTCCATCTGTCTTCTTACATTCTTAAAGAATGCAATTTCAGTACAATATGCAATCGTTAAAAGCTTGTATATCTTATATTACAAAATACACAAATTTTGGAAAACTTTACTACATGGGCACAGCAACTGCAACTGTCTTCATTCTGTCACGATCTTCATGATAGTAATTTTAGTGCAGTACTGTATATAAAAAACAGTTAGCTGGTCCTTTTAAAAAAACTGTAGAGGAAAAATAAACATGCTTTATTGGGGTAGTAGAAGCACCTTACCAAATCAGTTCTTTCTGATAGTCATATATTTTTCTGATTATTCTTGGGGTGGTAAATAAACATTTCATGCAAAACCTGTTTCCCCGTTGTTTATAGCTCTTCCTCTGAGACAACTCTTTTCATCAGTGTAATGGCAGAAGGGGCTGTCCTAACCTAAATGTTTAACAAAACCTAACCTAGCGTAACTTTACATCAGGTAATTTAACCTAACCTAAGCTCCACTTGGGAAACTGGGAAACAAAATCCACTTTGGAGTACACTGAGTTTCTTCCACTACGATGGAAACAAAACAATCTAACGTACAGCTTAAGCAACATGACGTTAAAAACGCGGGAAATTTTTCAGCAGAAAAAAGTAATTTACCACCCTGAAAACAGTCAGAACATTACAAAAACAAACTGGAGGAATATGAATAGAATTGACAAGGTCCTTCTACTGTCTCTATCTATCTATCTATTGCCAGACACCATAATCCCATAAGGGGTGGCCCTTTGACTTTGAGTTATTTTAAGGGGAGGGGCACTAACCCTCCACCAGCCCACTTGTTGAAACGTAGGGAGCACGTATGGTTTGGGTATATGGTTACCACCCAGCGTTGTAAATGGTTTCTTGGCTTACAGGAAACCATTTGGCTTGTCACTCAATGTAATGCCACCTGTCTCAAGTACAATATATATTTACCAATATAAAATATACTGTACCTATTCTGGGACACATAAGGAAGTTGCCAGTTTGCCTGTGGCAGCCTGTAACTGACTGGATGAGTTGATTACCGACAATCTTGCCAACTGGGCGCGTCAGTGCATCAATCATTCAAAACTACAGTATAGTGAAACTTAATGATCCAGCATAACCTAACTGGCGGAGGCAGGGGAGTATGCCTTCCAGCCGTTTTAGTGTATTTAAGGAAACTGCCTGGATGATCACAGCAGTTTATTTACTGACACTGTCACAAACCTAACAACATGAATGGGAAGCTTTGTCCCTCAGGTCTGATATGATTCTAACCACCTAGGATGATATATATTTAGCAGAAGCATTAAAGTAATTTGAAGTGCTTTCTGTTTATATCTCACCACTTGCTGAAACCTTTCTTTTAGGATACTTCCATCACCAATTAACTCCTTCCCTCCCTTGGGGTCATTAATAACTCCTAGTGACTTGCAACATGTGCCACGTGTTAGCAAATAAGATACTGATAAAATATTTAAATTCCAGTTGTGGCTTCTCCTAAACATTATCCCCTACGATTCCCAATGGCCTAACTTAGTAAGCCCCCAATTCCTCAAACCAAAACTTCTATCATAATCTATCCTAATCAACTTGTAAAAGATCCATTTGAAGAGGAAATATTGGAAGGCCAGCCCCCGTGAAAAAATATTAATGAACATTCTTAGGAAGCAACAGATGCTAAATCAAAGGGTTTAAGACACATGGAAAGTCATACCTTCACTATTGATGATTCAGTCAAGAAAGTTAAAGACCAACAACGTTATGGTTAGCCTAACCAGGTCTCATTATAAATTACATCGAAATGATGTATCTACAGCTAGTTACACAATTCTCATCACCAGACAGTACGAAAGACTGTTACCTGGGAGTTGGTGACTTAGAACAATGACGGAACAACGCAAGTAAATGCTCGCAACAACTGTATGCTTCCTACTCAGCTGCTGCCACTAAAGTATCAGGGATGGAGGCTACATGACGTCACACCCGCCACGTCACGACAAAACTCGCCACCTCTCCACCAACTCCTCACCGTCGTGCATTTATTTTCAAGCTACTCCGTTCACGATTCTGTTTTTAATTAGTATGGCACATTTACAAAATATGACAGTTTTACCTGTCGCTTTGTTGGCAAGTACACAGTAAGAGCGGTTATAGAGAACATTTTAAGCAAACTACAATTATTTCAAACTAAAATGTCAAATTCAGCGAATTTTGTGACGTATATAGTAGTTCTTCAAACATTCCTGTAGAACTTCAAAATTTACATTCACGAACATCATAGTCGATTGTCCAGAAAGGCGCGTTAATCAAATTTTCATCTTTTAAAGTTTTCATAAAATCTATCCCTCTGAGTTTCCATGGACTTTAGTAACACGTCTAGTAATACACCCATATTCACTTATTTCATTTCTTAAGGAGTGGTAAATGAGAACGCCCATCATCCATTCACCTAATATTGTGTTGCCTTGACAGTTTAATGGTTTCCTGTAACCCAGGAAATAATTTACGATGCTTGGTTGAAACAATGAAGCGATGTGGAGCCTACCATGGTGCCCCTGTCAAGTGAGTTGAGACAGGAATGTGATTTCCACCCAGTAACTAAACTTCCATACTTCCCTGTGCCAGTAAGGTGCTGTCTGCTTGGGACATAAGTTCACGGCACAGGACAGCCCTGCAGAGCTGACTGCTTGCCTGAGGTTGATGGGTTTGCTTGACTGGGCAGATCCAAGTTAATTTACTACTACTATACACTTCTTAAAGGAAACCTGCTGTCTGCTTAAACTCTTAATTCATGCCATCTCCTGCCACTGTCATCTTAGATTTTTTAACATTCATGAACCTTAGTTAGGTTTCCATTTTACCCCTCATATAGCATCCCACTCTTCACTTACTTTGAAGGGCATGTTCGTCCATTTTGTTTCATTTATAAAGGCTCTAAAATGCATGCATCAGTCCTGGCCACCTAATAGCAGTTCTCCATGCAGCTCGATCTCTGACAGCCTCCCTATTCAGTTCCTTATCCCTAAGGTCACATTCTGTGACATCGTCCCAGGTCTCATTTGGTCTGCCTCTCACAACCCCACCCTCAACGTTCAAACCTCTTGCCCTCTGCACCCAGATGTCGTCCTCCATCTTCTACACTAGCCCAAGTCATAATCTACCGCTTCTCATCACAAAACTTATATATTCAAGTCCCATCCTAACTCTCAGTTCTTCATTCACAGTCCTAACCCACCCACGCCTGTCATTCAAGGACACACAACAAAATTATGTTTGAGCCAATGAATATCCTCTTCCTTTACTGCTCAGGTCTCACTACCATACACCAATACAGTTCAACGGGGGAGGAGGTGGTGATTAGTAGAGAGGTGGCTTGCAGTCCCGACAAAGCCAGGTTCAAATCCTCGCTGGGGCAGGGAACAGTAAGGATTTGAATTTCGTTAAACCAAGCTTTACTGATCTACCAGAAGACCCCCTGACATGTAAAAATACCCCTGCTAATACCATTACACCAGTCCAGTATGAGACAGCCCTAGCCTGTATTCAATATGGACGGTGGGTGTTAGCGCCGAAACGGTGACATGTAGAGGTGTATGGTATATAGGAGGACTGCTGGCCCTTGACAGCAGGCTGTGAAGCCTATGCCCAGAGTTGGACACATTAAAAAAAAAAAAAAAAAAAAAAAAAAAAAAAAAAAAAAAAAAAAAACCCTTTGACACCGAGGAAGAGTCTTCTTAATGTCAGGAAAGGGAACAGGTCCGATGTATTTTCTTTAGTGCTTTTAACATCCAAGTCATGAACAAAAAGCTTGTTTCACTTAAAGAGGCATTTTGTCTGAAGACACCCCAGATTATCAGTAATGACTGACTGTATATGAATATGGGCTATGGAAATGGAAATAAAGTACTGTACTGAGGAAAGTGCATGAAGTGTGGATAAGAAATAATGTGAGTTGTGAAAAATGTGTAGGAACTCTGCTGACAACAGGATTAGCCAAAAGAGTGTACTTAAATGGTCATATGTTGAGAAGGATGCAGATTAGCTTGCTGTTGCTCCATGCTTATATGGCTGACTGAAGGTGTCTTTCTGCACTCCACCATTCTCCTTTTGATGGAAGGGAAGGGAGCTGAGGGATGTCTGTATAACTGGATAGTGGAAGGCTACAGTGTGTAGGTGCCACCAGGTAAAGGTGTTCCTATCCAGAACCCAACATGGTGGTGAAAAAGAGGGTGCCACCATGTAAAAATGTCCCTATCCAGCACCCAACAGGGTGGTGACTCAGATGAATGTAAGTAAATCTAAAGATGGAAGGAGCCACGGTATGCCAAAAAGCAGATGGATGGATGGATATGGCAAATATGTGTAAACAGATAATGAGGTATGGAAGCTGACGAGGACAGAGGATAGAAGTTGATGACGACAGATGAGTTAGTTGGATAAACTATATACAGTGCAACACAAGACATGGGTTCATCATCTGTTTTCAACCTAAGTCAATGCACTGACTTACCTGGCAAGCAAATGTAATGTGAAATGTATCTACAATGGGCCCTCATTATAATGAAACTTGTTGATCCAAACACTGACTATGCTGACCTCTGTAAGTCTATCAAACATCCTTCAAACCCTGTACAGTATAACAAACCAAAAGTCAATTTATCATGGTGATGTGGCAGCCAACATGAATGAAGTGTAAGAAAAAAAAAAACTAGTTTCATAGGGAGGACTGAAAAATACTTCCTATGCATGTATACAACAACACAAAATTGAAAGAAAGAGGTGAACACATATAATTCTGTTGGGTTTCTGAAAAAAAGACACTGTATAAATCAAACCTGGAATCATTATAATCCCCTTAAATGAACATTGGCTATACCATCAGCCTCTCCCCTCAATTACAGAATTTCAATTGCTGGGCATTTTTGCAAAATGACTGGGCACTTTGCAAAATGCCCAGCTATTTTGCAGAATGACTGGGCATTTTGCAAAATTACTGAATTCCCAATCATTTTGCAAAATTACTATTCATTTTGCAAACTGCCCAGTCATTTTGCAAAATAGCTGAGCCATTTACAAAATGCCGATTCATTTTTGCAAAATGCCCAGTCATTTCACAATATCCCCAGTCTTATCACAAAATGCTCAGTCATTTTTTAAAATGCCATTTTGCATTTTGAAAAATGCCTAGTCGTTTTGATTAAGGAAAATTAGTCATTTTGCAAATTGCCCAGTCATTTTGCAAAATAGCTGGGCCATTTGCAAAATCAATGAGCTTACTGCAAACAAATGGGCATTTTGCAAAATGACAGGATGCCCAGTCATTTTGCATAAAGCCTGGTCATTTTGCAAAATGCTCAGTCTTTTTGCATATTTTGACTGTACATTTTGCAAAATAGCTGAGCATTTTGGAAAATGACCGGGCATTTTGGAAAATGACTGGGCATTTTGCAAAAGAAAAACAGAAGAAAGTATGTACAGATGGTTTGGCCTGAAAGAGATTCAGGATTCTGGGGGCCTGAATCATGAGTGAATACCTTAAGTGTCTTACCCTTTCCTCTGGCCATGATGTTAATAGTCCTCCCTCTGTCTTGCGTTTTGAGTCCTTCAGTACTTCACCCCATCCTTAGGTGGGGCACAGGGTTAGCCTAATAATGATGATGATAATAATGATGAAAGAAGAGAATGATGCACTACACTGGAGAGAAGAAAGAAGAAGAGGAATGACTGAGAGAGTATGTTCTTGTTGAGTAACCCCACTCTGTCTGACTAAACAGACCCATCAACCACAGGCAAGCAACTGCCCCTGCAGGGCTGTCTCATGCAGTGATGCAATGTTCTCTTGCAGTGAACAGTGCCTCACACAGCAAGGCATGGGAAAGAATGTGGAGGTTTGGTTCCCAGTTGGCTGTCACATTTGCATCTCTCCATCCAGTTAACAGGGGCACCACAGCAGGCTTCACATCACCCCATTATTTTGTTATATGGTTACCACCCATCACTAAATGGTTTCCTGGGATACAGAAAACCATTAGGCTTGTCACTGAGTAGAGCCACCTAAAGTGGAGGGAAGAGTAGCAAAAAATGACAGGAAGGGTGGGAGAAAAAGGAAGGCAGACTCTGAAAATGAATGATAAAGGGTGTAGCACAATATCAAGTGAGTGGATGATGGTCACTATCACCCACAATGACTGAGAGTACTGTAATGTGATGACAAAGTAACCTGGAGGCAGTTCTGCTATAACCAGGTGTTCGATAATCAAGGAATCTTTGTAGTGTGCAGTATGTATTTATGTATATATACTGTATATATTTATATATATACAGTATACAGACATGCAGAAATGACAATGATTAGGTGGATGTGCAGTGTGTTCCTGAGTGTGAGGCCTGGGGGGGCTAAGTTTACGAGAGGAGTTGAGGGGTAGGATGGGACTGAAGTGTATTGGTGTTGTGATGAAGAGAGGTAGACTGAGATGGTTTAGGCATGTGGAGAGGAAGGGGGATGATGACTGAGTGCAGAAAGATGATAACTGAGTGGAGAAAGTGAGAAGTGTTAATTTTAGGGGTAGGGTTGTGAGAGGCAGACCGAAAAAGGCCTGGGACGAGATCATTGAGTGTGACCATAGGGATAAGGGACTGAATAGGGAAGCTGCCAGAGATCAAGCAGCACGAAGAGCCGCCATTAGGTGGCCAAGGCCGATGCATGCAAGCATGTTAGCCAAGAGCCTTTAAAAACAAACGATATATACCTATATATATACACTGTACATTAATATACATGCCTGTACGCATGCACAAACACACACTGCAACAGAATCCATGTACTGTATTAGTTAGAAGGGTGAGCATGCATCTCCTCATAGACATGATCAAGCCAGGCTGGCACTTTAGAAATCCTGACTCATAGGTTATAGAAAGGCGCACTGTGGTAAGGTACTCAGTGGTGTTTACATTCCTCCCCTACCCCCCCATCTGACTCTGGGCTTAGGAATGAACAGCCCAGTCCATGATGCCCAGTAGTCTTTTTACACACCACACACCTCCATGTCACCACTGCTATAAGTTGTGACTTATAAACTTAGGAGCCCAGCTATATGGGTGCGAGGTGAATGTTTATCTAACTGTCATGCTAATTATTCTCTACTGGTCATGCCTGCTGCAACATAGTAGCCTACTTCACAATGTCAACCATGCTTAGTTACAACCAATTTCAAACACTGAAGTAATGATAGTAGCTGATTTATTAAAAAAAACTCCTGTATTTACACAGAGCTCTCAAAGTCACCTCACAAAACAGTTTGAGAATTCCTTCAAAATATTTCATAGTTAGTACACAATAGAAGAACAAATTACCTGTTCATAGAGTAACAACTTGACAACATACTGTATACTGTATTTGACATTCTATTTCCCTACTGACAATAATACTGCATAAGTCTTAGGTCAAAGCCAGCTGTGCACAAAGACACTGCACTTCAAATCCAAGGGGTGGCAATAAGTCTATCATCATCATCCTTCGGATCTCTTTTTCCATCCATCCATCCACCATCAAATCCCACGTTGCCCCATGAAGAGTGTAGCAGCCCAGAGCTAGACAAGTTGGTCCTGACATTTAAAATGAGAGTGACCAGCCTCACTCATCTCTGAGTGGCATTACGTGAGCAATAAACCCCAACCACCCCTTGGATATAAACCTACACATGCTCAATCCGATTGGAGCGCCATAATTACCCTCTAAACCACCAGACTCCATAATTTGGTTATATGATTACCACCCAGCGTAGTAAATGGTTTCCTGGTGTACAGGAAACCATTTGGCTTGTCACTCAATGCAGAGTCACCCATAGGCAGAAGGAAGAGGAAAGAATGAAGGAAAGAAAGACAGAAGGAGGAGTATAAAGTCACCTGCAGGCTGAAGGACACAGAAAGAATGAAGTAACAGAAGAGGAAGGAAGAAAAGAAGGAAGGAGGAGGAAACGGCAGACACCCGAGCATAGAACTACATCGAGTGAGTGGATTGTGAAAGCCCCTGCCTACCTCTTTTTTCACCAAAAAATTGGGTGATGTACATTCCAGAGAGCAAGAAAAACTTTGACAGCAGACCTAGAAAAGACTGCCTAATCAAATGGGCACATTATCATTCATCATTCAACACTCCAGAATAATGACTCCATTTCACAGACATTAACATCCACACTCATGCAATTCATCTTATCTATCAGCTGGAGTCAATCCGATATCCAAAATATAACCAGGAAAAAGCTGGGTTGCCATTGCCTTGCTATATACTTTACTCCTCTGCAGCTACAAAACTCCTCCAATCAGCTTGATTCTCTACCAGTTCCCTTGTCACACCCAAACCTCACTTTCTCACACAGTCATTAACCAACTCTATCCACCTTTTTCTTGGCCTACCACGCCAATCTCACCATCAAACTTGCTCATTTATATCCTTCTTACTATCTGTTTGCATCCATTCTCTCCACATGACCACACCATCTGAGAACACCTTCTTTAACCATCTGAGATACCATCTTACACTTACTTTGTCTCTGGTGTCCACAGACTTCCTTACTGCACATCTTTAACAAATCACATTATTCTTTATCTTATCTACTACTGGCACTCCACATAGACTACACTCCCCAATAATCCCATTTCCAGTGTCCTTGCATTGGCCTTGGCCCACTAATGATAGCACTCCATGCTGATCAATATCTAGCAGCCTCTCTATTCCATATTTGGAAAAAATAAAAAAGATGAAGTCAGACCACACATCTCACTTGCACAGTCCCAAGCCCAAAGGGGTAATGCTGGTGAAACCTGTCCCATGCCTCTCGTCATGTCTACCACCAGCTAGAGAAGGCAAAGTTTCCCACCTGCATGTCCCTGCTGGTGCCAAACCCTATGTCGTGGTAGGATACGATGCATGGTGTGCAAAGTGCATGAAATGTAGTGTACACTAGACTGTCAGCAAAATGTGTATGGGAGAGCATACTTGCATACTCTGTGCGAGTGATACTGTACTTGGAAAAAAGTCAGCAAATGAGGGATGGTCAGGAGCTAGACCTGAGAACTGAAATGGGAGTTCCAGCTCTCCCTATCACCAGCATTCCCATTCTCCTCAAAAGTACTGCCCTGATTGGCTGGAGCTACGACCTACTCCCTCATAACAATGATACTTTATTAAGACTCATTTATGCAAGCTTCTCCTGGCCATCACACTCAGCTTTTTCTCTTATGATGGCCTTAATAGTATTTACCTCTCTTCTCTATCAATGTATCCAAGTATTAAACAACTTCACCAACTGAAGTCTCTCCATTTACCATTGCCTCATATTGTGAGTCATCCTCTCTTTCAAAGGTATAACTTAAACGGCTTCACCAATTCAAGTCTCTCCACTGACCATTACATCATATTGTGAGTAACCCTCTCTTTCAACAGCTATCACTTTCTATCATGTAAAATTCTGCCTGGAATGCTGTGCAACTGTTTTTCTTATGGCCCAGGCTCATTTGGACCTAAACCTGGTGGACTGCAGGCTAAAGTTACCCCCATTCTTTAGTCCATCACGAGGTATACGAAAGGGGCTGTAGGACATTAGTATAGCCAGGCAGTGGAGCCACCCAGTTGTATCAATGCCACCACATGAAGGTATCCCTCTCAAGCACAAAATGTATTACAGTGTGTGGTTTAAATTATATGGACTGTACTAGCCTAAGCCTAGGGCCCTCCTATGCCCAACAGAGGCAATATGGGATGAACTGTTACAGTTTTTTGCTAACTTGCAATAATGCACTCATGTACTATTGTTTTGCTAACTTATAATATTGTACCAACAGCTTTTTATGCTTCAGTACAGTATAGCTTTTACATCTATATAAACCACGAACAACAAACTAGCGTATTCAAACAATAATATAATAACGTCAATCATAGACTCACATAAATCTAATCTAGGCTTTCCATCCTCTATGGTGTAATAAATAAGCAGCCATAAGCAAAGGTTCACTAACACTTCACTGCCAGCTGTAGCAAGGGAAGGTATTGTATCAGCTATTTTTGAGTGATAACAGTATGAAGCACATGACAAAAGAGTATGAGAAGGAACAACATTACCTGGCATATGTCTTTGGGGAGTAATGAGAAATATGGAAGGCAGAAACAATGCTGGCACAGGACTGTCGGCAAACTTCTGCTCATGGCTGTACAACCCAGCATACATTATGCATGTATACAAGTGAAATATTCAACATTCAATACAGTGCACTCCCTAAAATCTGAATTCCACTTGAACTAATTTTCCCAAAGAATCCTGAAAGAGTCAATTTACTTGAAAGAAAAAGAAAAAAAAAAAGGGGGAGGGGGGAGGAGGGAATAGTCAGTCACATCTGGGAATGCAATTGGTTTACCTCAAGTGAAAACTCATAGCAATATGATCTGTTGTGTACCAAGGTCAATATAACATGGATTCAATGGGGATAGGGAGGGAGACTGTCTAACCTAAAACCTCAAAAAATGTACCTTTTTAGACTTAAATCAGCTCCGTCAGTAGCACCATGCTTTCTGCAATGGGTAGCATCCTTGCCAGACATGATTTCCATGTCACAAGTTTCAGTATTTCACACACAAAAAAGTTATCACTTCACTACCTTGGTGATAGAAATGGTATTTCAATGGTCCTGAACGCACGAAACAGGATGAAAAGGAGACGATCAGAGTGAATGTAAAAACTGGGCGGCCATCTTAGCTCAAACATCTGACTCGGCTTGTGTGGGAGGCACCATGTACTACAGGACTGTCATATGTGCCCACCGCAGTTATCACATAAACAAATTTCACTATTGATACTGCAAAAATTGGTTATAAATTTTAGTTCAACATTCTATCAATTTATTGCATAACAAACTAATGCATGCCATGGCCTGCCTGTATTTAGAGTCCTATAAATAAACTCCTAGTATTAATTCTTGGGTTATTGTTATACTGAAAAAGTATCACAGTAGTATACAGTAGCCACACGAATCTCTTAGGCTTAACTCACTTGAACCACAAGACTGACTCCATAATATTCTGTTCTGCAATTCAGTCCCCGTGGGCAAATATATAATCATTGTTCACTGTTGAGTTTTCACACCTGAACCACCAAACCCATGATAGTGGGATAATAAATCTGTGCATAGATACAGTGAATAATAGAGGGAAGGCCAATTAGGTGGGTGTCTATACATACAACTGATGGTAATGACAGATTTTCAAAAGTCTCCTGATTCCAAACATTTTGGATTTTGGAAATTGCACTGTATTAATCCATTCAACCCAGTTACATTTTTTATTTTATTCTGGTAATTTCAATATGGAGGGATTAAATGTTGCCTTAATAAACTCCCTCAGAATTAAGACTGAACATAACTGTAATGTGACAGGAAGAATAAAAAAACACGCTACTGGACTGATGGGCTTAGTCTCACTACTGATTACATGACAGTAATGGACTGTTCTTTACGATGAATCCTACACTCAAATTGTCAACAACTTTTATATTGTCAGGCAGATAATAATTGGATGTTTCTAACAAGGCTCTAACCTCCTGTAACATGGGTACACTACAAAGGATGATGTGAACATTTGCATCATCCACCCAGCTCCCAGTCTGCTCATCTTCACCTTCCTTCACCTCATACATAAGCTTCACTGCATACAAAGACACAAGGTTCATTTTTATTTCTCTTGTGCATACTCTCTTCTCAGGTACTGGATCTAATTCTGCTTCATGATTAGCAGTTCTATATTCACTGTCATTTTCTACTTTATGACAATAGCCAGATTTATTATGCACTGCTGTATTACGCAAGAAACAGGAATCTTCAGACACCAATAATTTCTGATTTGTGTTCATTGTTACCATGTACAGGTGCTGCCTTGGTACTGTTTGTGTCTGAAGAACAAGTCTACAGTTAACTCCAAAATTGTCCCTGTCAATATTGTGGAGGAGAGAAAGCACCATTTCATTCACATTCTTTTTGTAGTGGACAGTACCACACTCCCCTAGCCATATAACACTATGAGTCCAAAGCTTGACAGATGAATGATTTCCTTTTGCACCAAGAGGCAATCTGCACCTGGGACAAAGTACTGGTATATTGTTACCTGACTGTTCATCCTCCATGGAGCTCTCAACTAAGTCACTGTGTAGCAGGAAAAAGAGCTCAGTGAAGAAACACTCATCTTTAGCAGGTAAGAGTGCCTGTGGCTTAAGCTTTTGGCTATCTGTCTCATGGAGGTGACAAAACCATCCTTCAGAAGCCTGGTCCCAGTCTATGGATGGTAGGGGAAGTACACGACGGAATTTTACCTTCCCTATAACTTCACTTTTACACTGCTTACATTGAGCCCACAGTTGAGTGTCCACTAAAGACAATGCTGGAGAAGTGTCTTCACATGTCAAGATGTCATTTAGGATGTTCCCTGAGAGAGCACTTATCATTGATGTTCGTTCATCCATTTGCAGTCTGGCTGTGAGAACATTTTCATCCTGCTTTACACTTATAACAGCATCAGGAATCAAACACACACCTTTTGGCAGTTTCAAAATGAGTTCTGTGCCACATGAAAAACATAAAGTGCACTCTGATTTACTTACATTTACTGTCTGGTAAGAGGATAACTCTTGAGGGAGTGAGATATACATATTGCACATGTTTATGTTGGGCAGTACTTCCACTACGACTTCACACATGCTTCCATTAAACTTGTCCCTTTCAGTCTGAAAATTTTGTATAAAGCTTCATCAAAAAATAATCCACAAACAAGACTAAAGTATCATAAATTATTAAGTTAATGTGTACAGCAGTCCCTCAATTATCCAATGTAATAGGGCCAAAGACATGTCCAAGTAGTGGCAATGTCTGAATAATGAACAATATCATTCTATACCCAAACCCTACCTATACCCAACCTCCAACCTATACCTAACCTATTTGTACAGTACCTCTGTTTAATTTGGCAGTGTTTTCCAGTCATTCAGGCATATTTAGACATCAAAACACACATGGGAATATCCAACGTATTTTAATGCTAAACACCAAGAAAACCATTAAAAAAATAAATTAAAAAAAAAAAAAAAACTTACCTATACACTACTGTATGTAAAGTACCCCTCCTAATTTTGGCACTGTTTTCAGGTCAATCTGCCATATTCAGATACCAAAAGACACATAGGAATATCCAAAGTACAGTAATGCTAAACACCAATAAAACCATGAAAAAAAAAAATGAAAACCAAAAAACACCCCACTTATACACTACAGTATGTACAGCACCCTTCCTAATTTTGGAAGTTTTCAGGTCAATCTGCCATATTTACATATCAAAACACACACAGGAATATCCAAAGTAATGCTAAACACCAAGAAAAAAAAAAATGAAAACCATAAAACACCCCACTTATACACTACTGTAAGTACAGTACCCTCCTAATTTTGGCACTGTTTTCAGGTCAATCTGTCATATTTAGACATAAAAACACACATGGGATTATCCATATTAATGCTAAACACCAAGGAAAACAATGCACAAACGGTACACATCAACAAAAGGCCTCAGGACAGTTGGAAAATCAGTTATCTGACATCAGTGATAGCTACTTCTTGGCCACAAAAAATTCCACAGCCAAATACGCCACCGGAAATTGGTTAAATTGGTATACATGGTATACCATCATCTTTGCTGGTGTTTATACTATAAGCTAATAAAAACACAGAAAACTGATGAGTAAAAGTACAGAAATGCAGTGAACTTACCTTCATACGACTTCCAATCCAAGTGCAAAATTTTGCCAGCACATTCCAAAAGTTTAGATGCAGAATTTCATAAGCTATCTCGTGGTCACTTTTGAATTTCAGTACAATCAATAGTATTCAAATAAATTGCAAAAAAAAATTAAAAAACTCACAAGTCAGTGCTATCAGCACGAAGGAGGGGAGGGACTGAGGCAGTGAGGGGGGAGCCGCCAGGAGAGTATGAAGGAGGGACAGGAGAGGGGGGAGAAGTGAGGCTGTGGGCAGGATTTTCACCCTTCTGTTATGAGGCGGACAGGCACTTTTACCATACATTTACCTGTGGCTGCTAGACGTGTAGTGGCCATTCGAAAATATAACTCCCAGTGACTGGGCGACTTTGGACGTTCCGTAGAGAAGCGGATAGCCAGCATCACCGAACATGTACTCGTGGATTGTGGTCTGTGTTCAACATGTGGTGGCAGTTGGGAAAGACTTAGCCAGATGGCCGCGCGACTTTGGACATTCGGTGTACAGTATTTACCTAATTATGCGTACAGATGCTTTAACACCGCTTGTGGGTTACAGTTGGTATTACTCAGGTGCTGAAGTTTCCTTGGGAGTAATCAGACCCGTAAGCAACTATGACCATTCAGTACAGGGACAGACGGACACTGTAGCTCTGGTTGTGGGTTATGGCCTATTTCCTGCTCACAGCTTTAGCCCAGCAGCCATGATACCAAATGTCTGAACATGTCAGCTGGCTGGCTAAAGTTCTCGGGGACATTAATCTCCGTGAGGAGTAGACTGTAGCACCAGTTGAGCAGGGCAGTACTCCCAAGGTGGATGGAAAGCTGATGACAGGGAGAGCTGGAGCTCCCATTTCATCAGCCCTTGGGACTAGTTCCCGACCATCCCCCTTTGCTGAACTTTTTCAGTGTTTCAGTAACACAGAGAGTAGGCCAGCATGCTCTCCAATACAAGATTCTCTAACTGTCAACACCAAACTACATGCACAGTACACACTACACATCCTTTTCAAAATTAATCAAAATTAAAAAAAATGAAAAATAGCTACATCAAACCATGCCTTGGAGTCCCAAGGGGGGGGGACCATAAATGCCCCCATCAGGCCCTCTCCTGGTGACGACTCAGAGAGATGCCTGGAACCACTGTCTGACTCACTTCTTCTTCATTTCTGCAACATTTGTGGCCTTTCCTCTAACTTCCCTTCTGCTGAACATCACCTCTCCTCCTCTAAACCTCACCTTCTCTTTCTTACTGAGATTCAGCTGTCTGAGGCAACTGACAGCAAACCCTTTTCTGTATCCTCCTACTTTCTCTATACTCATTTCAAAGCCAAAGGTGGCTGTTGTGCATACGTACACAACGATCTATCTTGCTCTTGTGTTCCTGAACTTGATTGTTCTGAATTCTCTACTCTCTGGCTTCGGTTCTCCTGTCATTCTCTGACTAACTATATCTGCACTGCTTACTTATCTCCTAATTCTACTATCAAAAATTCTTTGACTATCTTACTTCTACAATGGAACACATTCTATCCATTTCTCCTTTCTCTGAAGTCTCCATTCTAGATTTCAATGTTCACCACCACCTTTGGCTCTCCTCTCCTTTCACTGATCCACCTGGTGAACAAGCCTTCATCTTTTCTATCCTTAACCCCTTAACTGCAGGTCGTCACTTCTGTGACACTCGGGCACAATGGATCATACCGTGAGGCGTCACTTTTGTGATTTTGTGTCGTTTTGAATTCGCCTGAGCTTTCAGGTGGTGACTTGTATCATCTATCAGCAGTGCCAATGTCCAACAATAGTCAGAGCTGCTAATGTCATCAGTACTCCGATCCATTGTTGACAATTTAGCCATTTTCCCCCATTCTAGCCTCCCCTCCATTACCCTCTCGGGTCGTCTGCTCAGCTGCTCTGCGCTACGTAAATCTTCCCCGGATTTTTCCACTAATTTCATCCTTTGAAATGAGCCCTATGCCCTATTCTTATACAAAATAATATATATATATATATAAAAATAAGGTAACTGAAAGTGCCATACACCTGGAATTGGCTAATTATCACTTGGCAACATCCAACCTGCACTCGTTCGCTAACTTCCCCTGCTTTTTTCCCAGTGAAATATGCCATATGAGCTATTCTCGTAATATAAATGTATATAAGAAAGGAAGGGAGAAGCCTGAGTGATATTTATATTCACCTGGAACTACCTAATTTATTATGTATTGTCTAGATTTCCTATGACTTATTTCTTAACATAAACATTAGCAGCTGACATTTTCAACTCTTGGCTACTGATATATGTACATCTCAGTTCACTGTCGTCCTTCACTCTGGAGGCATGTCGCAGTTGCGCCCCTCCATTTCTGCTGCTTTTGCGCCCATTATAAAAGGACCTGTGACCTCTACCCCTACTAAACATCAAGTGGGAAGCAGTAAAGGACTGTAGATATATATAAGTGTAATAAAGTACTAGAAATAATAAAGTGTGAGTGTGTACGTGAATAAGAAATGACAATACGAGCGGCGAATTAGTGAGAGTGGGAGGCTCGCACACGCTCGTATTTTACATTGCTTTCACATTTTTTTTTTTTTTGAGTATGGATTCCAAACTACTTGGAAATCATTGAATAGAATTTCTAGTGTTAATATCTGGCAGTGGTATTCATATTATGGGATGTCGGGAAGTGTAAAGTGGAGACTTAGTTACCCATCTTCAGAAGTCTCCACAAGTCCTACGGTAGACAACGAGTGCTAAAAAAAAACATCCCAGGAGAAAGCTGAAGGTATGTGCCATATGCATATGTAATTATATATTCTAGGACTAATAACCAATTTTTGGCAAATATTTTTAAAAAGTAAGTCGAAGCACAGATTTACCCAGCGGGATGGGCACGGCACGCCTCCGACAACCCCGCGGTTTAAGGGTTAATGACCTAGAGCAGCTTGTACAGCACCCTAGCCGTATCCCTGACTGCATTGGAGAGAGTTCCAACATACTTGACCTCTTCCTGACAACTAATCCTTCCGCTTATACTGTTAATCTTTGCTCTCCGTTGGGCTCCTCCAATCATAACCTTATTACCTTAACCTGTCCTATCGCTCCGATACGGCCTGTGGTCCCTCCAAAGAAACGTGTCTGTGGCACTTTCGAGCTGCGGATTGGGAGGCCCTCAGGCAGTACGTCTTTGATTTTCCCTGGAATGACTATTGCTTCCATGGCCGGGAGCCATCTGAGTGTGTTTTGTGCAATACGGAGGTTATTCTCTCGGGCATGGAAGCATACATTCCTTTCTCATATCCTCTGACTAATGCAAGAAAGCCTTGGTTTAATAACGCTTGTTCTAATGCTGTCCGCAACAAGGAGAGGGCCTATAAAAGGTACTGGAGCCAACCTACCCCTGAATCACATCTTTTTTAAGTTTCTGCCCGGAATCGTGCTAAGTCTATCCTTCGCTCTGCTAAAAAATAATTTCATCCGCACTAAATGCTCTCAACTCTCCAACTTGAATTCTTCCCGCTCCTTCTGGCACCTTGCCAAAAACCTTTCTAACAACTTTACCTCATCATCCTTCCTCCTCTTTTCTACTCTGATGGCTCTGAAGCTATTTCTTCTACTGAGAAAGCTAATCTCTTCACTCAGACTTTCTCCTCCAATTCTACCTTAGATGATTCCGGTGCTGTTCCTCCATCACTT
This sequence comes from Birgus latro, assembly GCA_018397915.1. NCBI lineage: Eukaryota > Metazoa > Arthropoda > Malacostraca > Decapoda > Coenobitidae > Birgus > Birgus latro. The sequence continues at coordinate 38,096 of JAGKTI010000828.1, read as the reverse complement.
TCCCCCTCTGACTTCCTCATGGCTGACATTAAAATTTCTTCAGCAGATGTACTTTCTGCTTTCACTGGCCTCAGTACTAACAAGGCATATGGGCCTGACGGAGTCCCTCCTGTTGTCCTCAAGAACTGTGTGTCTGTGATTACACCCTGCCTAGGTAAACTCTTTCACCTTTGTCTATCAACTTGTACCTTTCCTTCTTGCTGGAAGTTTGCTCTCATCCAGCCGGTCCCAAAGAAGAGTGACCAGTCCCAACCCTCTATTGTCCAATTGGTTTAACATCCTGTGTTTCAAAAGTTTTCAAATCAATTCTTAACAGAAAATTTTTAAAAGCATCTATCCTACCACAGCCTTCCTTCTGATCGTCAGTATGGGTTCTGCCAGGGACGCTCCACTGGCGATCTTCTCACCTTCCTTTCAGACTCCTGGTCATCCTCCTTTCGGGACTTTAGCGAAAGCTTTGCCATTGCACTTGACAATCTCAAAGGTTTTCGATTGAGTCTGGCATAAATCTTTAACTTCCAAACTGTCCTCTTACAGCTTCTATCCTTCTATTTGTGCCTTCATCTCTATCTTCCTTTCTGGTCGTTCTATAGCTGCTGTTGTAGACGGCCATCGCTCTTCTAGATCTATCAACAGTGCTGTTCCTCAGGGCTCTGTCCTCACCAACTCTCTTCCTTTTATTCATCAATGACCTTCTAAGCTGTACATCTAACCCTATCCACCCATACGCTGATGATTCCACCCTTCACCTTTTCATTCGGTTCCTGCAATGCCCATCTCAGCAGTTACTTCAACAAACAAGGGCTGAGGCTATGGCACACCTAATGTCTGACTTGGCTCGTATCTCTGACTGGGGTAAAAATAATCTTGTTTTTAATGCATCCAAGATTCAGTTCTTGCACCTACCAACCAAACGAAACCTTCCACAGTAGTACCCGCTGATGTTTAATAATGTCCAGCTCATTCCTACATCATCCTTGAACATGCTTGGGGTTTCATTCACTCGGGATTTATTTTGGAAAGAACATATTACATCTCTTGTGAAATCTGTTTCCAAGAGATTAGGTGTGCTAAGCAGCCTCCGAACCTTCTTTACCCCTACACAGATGTTGACTTTATACACAGGTTTTATTTGCCCTGGTTTTGAGTACAACTCTCATGTGTGGGGAGGATCCCCACATAAAGCCCTTCTCAATAGGGTGGAGTCAAAGGCTTTTTGTCTCATTAACTCTCCTCCTCTTACCGATTCCCTTCAACCATTGTCTCTTCGCCGCACTGTTGCATCTTTATCTCTCTTCTATCGCTACTTCAATGGTCACTGTTCCTCTGAACTGTCTGCTTGCATCCCTCCACCTCTACGTCGGGCACGTAGTACCCGTCTAGCAACAAACTCTCATCCCATTTCTGTCCAACTCTCTAATGCAAGAGTTAACCGTTACTCCCAGTCCTTCATTTATGCAACTAGTCAACTCTGGAACTGTCTTCCTCTGTCTGTATTTCCTACTTCCTATAATCTCCAGTCTTTCAAACGCAGTGTGTCCAGGCATCTCGAAATGAACGGATCTTGAATTTGGCTCTCTAGTGTTGTTTTTGTTTTTTCTTGGAAGGAACGATTTGCGGGCCCATGGCCTTTGGTTCCTTCTTCCTTGCATTAAAAAAAAAAATAAAAGGAAGGCCACGGCCAAGACCGGGCTTTCCAACAGAGCTCTCAAGGAGTGTATGTTGTGTTGTTGGCGTAGGTGATTGCGTGCAATGCAGTCATCCATTATGTGCTTAACAGTACAGGGTGCTGTGTAACATCCTGGACAGGTGTCAGCAACAGAGTCATCCAGCCTCTTCTGATAACTTAAAAGGGTTGGATGATACCCACACCTCAGCCTGGCCAGGTGGACCCTGTCCTCACGAGGGAGAGAGGATTCAGAAGGATAGATATCAGGAGGCCGTGCATGCAGCTGTGTGTTGTTTTTAAGTGACTGAATGGAGCGGTGAGTGATCTGAGTATGGATATGCTTCTGGAAGCTGGTCTGAGGCAGGCGAGGTGGGAGAGATGACAGTATTTTTTTTTTTTTTTTTATGTGTCCGACTCTGGGCATAGGCTTCACAGCCTGCTATCAAGACCCAGTCGTCCTCCTACAATCTACATGTCACCACTTCGGCGCTTAACACCCACCATCCATATTGAATACATGCTAGGGCTGTCTCATACAGGACTGGTGTATTGGTATTAGCGAGGTCATTTTTACGACATGTCGGCGGGTCTTCTGGTAGTTCAGTAAAGCCTGATTTAATGAAATTCAAATCCTTAAACTGTTCCCTGCACCAGCGAGGATTCAAACCTGGGTCCCATGGGACCGCAAGCCAACTCTCTACCGATCGAGCTACCGCCTCCCCTATGATATCGTGTGCTGGGTGTTGTTTTGATGTCCCATGGCGTGTGTGGATGTGTTACCATGTTGTGTAGTGGATGTTGTGGGTTTGTGGAGGCTGGAGTGAGAATTTGGGTGCCTCTCATGTCTTGATCCTTGGCTTTGAGGACTTTGTAGGTGGTCTGCAGGTGTAGTAGCTGTGCAGCCTGTGATCATTTTTAGGGCCTTGGTCTGTATGGTCTGAAGAGTGTTATAGTTGGTTTTAGTGAGGTTAGGAGCCCAAGCAGGGCTTGCATAATTCATCACTGAATGTATATATTATTTGTATACTGTGGTGGTGGTTTCTTTGTTGTGTCCAAATGTTGTATGAGCAAGTGACCTCAAGGCACTGAGTCTTGGTGTTAATTTATTTTTGATGTCTGTGATGTGTTGTTTAAATGACATTGATGTATTGTATGTTACACCAAGGATTTTGTGTGTGTGTGTGTGTGTGTTGTAGGGGAGTGTTGTTTATGGTGAGGTGTGGAATGTGACTGTGTTCTGTCCAGTTTGTGAGAAGGGTCACTGTAGATTTGGCTGGGGCTATTTTGAGCCTGTTTGTGGTGAACCACTCATGTAGTGTGTTGAGGTAAGGTTGGAGGATGTGTGCAGCTGTGTTTGTGTTTTGGTGTGTACATGTAAGTGTTATGTCATCTGCATAGGAAGCTATGTGTATCTGTGGTGTGTGGGGTGTGGGTATGTCATGCATGTATAGGTTAAAGACTGTAGGGGACAAAATAAATCCTTGGGGGATGCCTTGGGTCTGCATGGCCAGGCAGACCAAGGTTACTCAACAACAGTGGAAACGAATATGATAGCAAATCATAGTCAATACGGAGAAAAGGTCCATTTGTTCATGCTGCTATTACCTTATGGATTTTATTCTTGCGACTCTTACCATACATGAGGCCTTACTGATAAGTATCTGTCTATCTATCTATTGCCAGACGCCTCAATCCCACACGGGGTGGCCACAAACAAATCGCCTCCGTGTCACTCTGTCCCCTGCCATTTCACTACCACGCTCCCAACTTACACACCCCTCTCTCATATACCTTTCCACTCCATCCCTCCATCTCATCCTCAGCCTTCCCCTCCCTCTCGCCCCCTCCACCTCACTCACATACACTCTTCTCGTCAGTCTTCCACTCTCCACATGCCCAAACCACCTTAACATGTTTCTCCTAACGCTTCCCATCACGTCCTCAACCACACCACAACGCTCCTTCACTTCCACATTTGTTAGTCAGTCTCTCCATGTGACTCCACATGCTCCTCTCAAATAACTCATTTCCACTGCTCTCACTCTCGACTTCTGTCCTTCCAACAGGGTCCAAGTTTCACTTCCATATGTTAGAGTTGGTATCACAATACTGTCATGTAAAAACTTTGTCACTTCCATGCTCACCTCCCTGTTTCTTATCACTACTTTCAACAAACCAGCAACTTTCCTTTCCTGCTGCATCCTTTTGAGCACTTCACCCTCCAGACTTCCATCCTTACTCATCACACTGCCCAAGTACATAAATTCACTCACATTTTCCATATCCTTCCCATCCAATCTCACTGTACATTCACTGGCTTCACTTCTCTCGAAGACCATCACTTTACTCTTCCCTGCATTCACCTTTAGATTCCGTTTCTTACACACTCTCCCAAACTCATCTACCAAGCCCTGCAGCTCCCCTTCGTCTTCGCTCAACAACACAGTATCATCTGCAAACAACAGTACAGGGAGTTTCCAAACACTGCCCTCTCTCACTAGGGCCGCTCCAACATCCACTGCCCGACTTTGTATCTCTTTTATAACCCCATCCATGTACAGATTGAACAACCATGGAGACATGACACATCCTTGTTTCAATCCCACCTTCAAATGGAAAGATTCATTCAGTTTGCCATCCACACGCACTGCAGCCTTAGCACCCTCATACATACTTTTCACTGCCTTCAACAACTTCCCATCCACTCCATATATTCTTAATACCTTCCACAAACCTTGTCTATCCACCCTGTCATATGCTTTCTCCAGATCCATGAAGGCTGCATACAACTTCTTGCCCTTCTCTAGAAACTTTTCCACTAAGGATCTAAGAATGAATATCTGGTCTACACAACCTCTTCCCTTCCTAAAACCTCCTTGTTCTTCTCCAACTAATTCCTCTGTAATTTCCCTAACTCTGTCAATAAGTATCCTACCATATACTTTTCCTATTACACTGAGAAGGCAAATGCCCCTATGATTACCACACACTGCTGATAAGTAGAGTACAGTATTTCTTTTCTTTTCTAACCTTGCCTAAAGATATACTGTGAAATGGTGGGGATCAGGTGTTTTGGTCAGGGATGTACAATGTCACTGTTGTTGTACATGGTGAAGCAGTGCAATTTGTATATATTATGATCTTATGTTGTTAAAATCAAGGTGGAGAAAAAAAAAAAAAAAGTGAATGTTATTAAGACCACCTCAGTAAAGTATGAACACAAAAACACTAAATTAAAAAGGTACTAAAATCAATGAAATACAGAGGGGCCCTTTCTCCATCACGATCTAAATCATACCAAAAACCAGTCAAACCTCGGGTTCATGTTCAAACTAATGTGAATGAAAATGCAAATTTACTAGTTAATGCACATAATGGGCAAGTTTATTTACAGTATCTGTAAAAAACGAGCCACTCTACTGTATTCATAGCTACCTCAGGTAAATTTGCAGAATTACACCTAATTAACAGAGACTATACTGAAATTAATACAGTTCCATACATACATCACTTAATTTATGCATTTCTAAGCACTCTCCCACCTATAAACATTCATTCAAAATGTTATTTTATGCATTCAGTAAATAAGGGATGCAGGAGATTATTCAGCTCCTATCTCAGTGAAAACAAATTCAAGGTCGAAAGTGACGGCAATTGCAGGAAAGTCGGAGGAGTTTGACATCAGAGTTGGAGTTCACCAAGGGTCAGCATTAAGCCCCCTTTTGTTTGTGCTAGTGATGCAGGAGGTGACGAGAGATGTGGTAGGTGATACCATATGGCAAATCATATATGTGGATGACCTGGTGTAGACGGCGGAGTCAGAGGTGAGAGTTGTGGAGATGTCTAAGGAATAGAGAAGAGATGGAAACAAGAGGACTGAAGGTCAACAGATCAAAGACAAAGTTGATGGTTGTAGGAAGGGAGCCAGCAGTGAGACTGCAGAGAGGAAGGTATCCATGCAGAGTGTGTGGAGGGGGAGTAGGTGTCACCTCTGTGTGGTGTTCAGGTTGCTCAAAGTGGTGCTATGGCAAATGCTCTGGACTCAGAAATGTAAGGAAAGCTGGAGAGAACTTCAGGTACCCAGCATGTGTTAGAGGACCAGTAGTGAGACCACAGGAAGTAGCAGTGGAGGGTGGCATGTTGGAGGTGGTAGACCGGTTCTGCTATCTTGGTGACACCATGAGTTGTGAGGGGGAGGCAGAGGCGGCAGTGAGGACCAGGATCACATGCGCCTGTAGAAAGTGGAGAGAGTTAGCCAGTCTGTTAGTGAACCAGGGGATACCGCTGGTTCACCGTGCAAGGATCTACTGTGCCTGCATCAGACCTGTGCTGCCGTATGCTGGAGAGACATCGGAACTGACAGCAAATTTGGAGAGGCTCCTGTTGACTTGTGATCACAGGATGCTGAGGTATATGGCAAGAGTTAAGTGGAGAGAAAGAGTGTCAAATGAGGAGATGAGATGTTGGAGTGGAGAGCACAGAGGATAGGATTCGGAGAATGAGACTGAGATGATTCGGTCATGTGAACAGAAGAGAGCAAGATAACATTTTGCGAAGGGCTATGAAGCTGGAAGCAGAAGGAAGGAGACCAGTGGTACGAGTAAAGAGAACTTGCTGGCAAGTGGTTACAGAAGATATGAGACGTTTAAATATAAGAGAAGACGACCGGAGGATAGAGATAGACGGAGACGACTCATATCACATCCAACCCCGGAACTGGGAAGAGAAGGATGCTATACAAAGATGAAGAAGATATTTCAGTGGAAACCTACAAGAGCTCCCATGCATATAATTTACAATTGTATTTATCATTTAAATATAGCCTAAATCATAGTCAGTGGTAGGTGGTGGTGACCATGATCCACTCACTTGATGTAGTGCTTCCTACTTCTTCCTTAGCCTTTATCATTCTTTTTCTGTGCCTGCCCTCCTCTCTTCCTTTCTCCCATCTTTCCTGTCACTTCTTATTGCTTTTCTTTCCTTTACAGGTGGCTTTACATTGAGTGACAAGCCAAATGCTTTCCTGTAAGCCAAGAAACCATTTACAACGCTGGGTGGTAACCATATAACCAAACCATACATGTTCCCTACGTGTCAACAACTGGGTTGGTGGAGGGTTAGTGCCCCTCCCCGTAAAACAAATAACTCAAAAGTCAAATGGCCACCCCTTACGGGATTATGGTGTCTGGCAATAGATAGATAATCATACTGATGGGTTTAAAAGGTAGCAGAAATCCAAAAGTGTGAAGATATACTGACAAAATCTTGCCAATCTTACACTCCAACAGCAAGAAACAGCCGCCTCTACATGGTGGGCTTTCAACATGGTTTGGCCTTAAGGTCAATCTGTCATCAGTAGTTAGGTGCCAATTATCCTTAGCTAACTTAAATTAGCTTAGTTAACTTAAATTAACTTACCCTAGCCACCAGAACTGAACTGTATATATAATGGATTCCTAGTGACAGGTATCAAAGACCGTATGGCACTAATTCAAGGCAAAGATGAATGGCTTACAATGGTACAGAAATTAGAATCATACTGAAGTGGTCTTGGCTATGAAGTGGTCTTGGGATTGAAGTGGTTTTGGTGTTAAGAAGTCTTGGCATTCATACAACTTCCCAATGAAGTGGCTCGACTGGGCAGTTGGTTGAATGGCTTGATCCAGGAAGGGACAAAGGGTTGATGTCAATGGGTGGCCTTTACGCTATTCATGCATTGAAACCAATATGTCTAACCTGACAGGAGCAGAGGGAAAGTAAAGGCCAGAAGAGACATAAAAATATCAAGGAGAGAGGTAAGACAGTGAAGATGAGGAGAGCAAAGAGAGAATGACTGGAGACTAAAGAGATCCTTCAAGTCACCTCTTATGACAAGCAAGGGTACTTGGGAAGTATTCTCTCACCCCCCCTCCCCTGGGGGATAAAAAGCCAGAGAAAGGAGCTGAAGAATCACTCCCACTTCTTTACTTCCTATGTAACAAAATCTTTTGAGATGGATGCTTACAGAAGGGAAAGTTCTTAGAATTGCTTAAGTTCAGTAATGAGAAAATCAATTTCAGTGTCTGTATGTTGGAGATAAGTCCACAAATTAACCCAACAATTCTTGTAATAGCTCAATGTTATACTGGCTTCTCTTAGATATAGTTTGTTTCATTTGAGACAATAGTAACAGCAAGAAAGTCATATCTGAAAAAATAAATAAATTAAAGTTTTTCTGTTTAGATATAGCATGGGATGAAATTACATTTACATCCTATTTTGCAGGCATAACAAAAGCACTGTAGAAGAACGTAGTCTTAGGGAGGTAACTGTGCCCATTATGTTTTTTAATACTTTACCACTAGGGCACAGGCCTTCCAAAAGTCCTATACAAACAGATAATTCACAGGCTGATTAGGATAGCCAAAGTTAGGTTTGAAATTTTGGTCTGACAGGAACTGAAGGCTTCCAATGTTAGGTTTAGTAGCAGTCCTAGGTGGTTAAAAGAAGAGAGAGTCTGGGGTCCCCAGTTATGTTAGACTGACAAAAATGTCAGTAAACATGCAGTAACAACTGTCAAGGCAGCTGTCTTAACCCCCGCCGCGCTGATCGCCTCATATGAGACGATATGCAGGTCACCCCTGGCCACGCTGATCGCCTCACATGAGGTGATGGGTCTCCGCGCCATAATTTCAAGCACAAAGAAGCGTCAGTGGTTTCCATGGGAACGCTGACTCTCCCTCTACACCATCGGAGCAGCTGACAAGTCCTGCCACTCTGCAGTTGCCAAATACCACATATTTAGTCATTCAGTTCTAGTTTGAAGCCCAGTAATGGCGGATTCACGCCTGTCTACCTCCCATGGTGCTGGCGATTATCACCACCCTCACACCCACCCAAGAGGCATAAATTGCAAAATGACAAAGGTGGTGAAGAGTTTGAGCTCAGAAACACTTGATCTGATGACAAAAAATCAACTTAAATCAACTTAAAAAAAAAAAAAAAAGTCCTCAAACAATGACTCAGAGAAGGTAATCGGGGTGATAAGAATTAGCGCAGCAGGAGTTAAATACCCTACAATTGGTAAAATTTGAGTGAAAGTGCAGGAGAGCTCTCATGCATAGGATTTACAGCAGTTATTTTTTTCCCAATAGACTATAACATAGTTATCACTGTGATAAGCTTTAAAAAGTTGCAGATATACATACTGTACTTTTGAAGATATCAACTATTTAATCACAAGTTTTACAAGCAAACTGTGGCCATTAACAATCCACCATGTCCAACTTTCAGGTTGATTCGGCTCCAGAGTCAATTGGTCACCTACTGTTCATCCCTACTAACCTAACTTAATATGACCTAACCAAACCAAACCTACCTTAATCTAACCTAACTAACCAGAATGATTTAGGGACAAATGATTTGAGTGTAAAGTAGAAGGAATGTAAGAAAATGTTCTGGAAAGACAGAGTTAGACAGGGTGTCAAAGATGTTAGGAAATGATAAAAATGGTAGATAACAAGTGGAGAAGGGAGAAAAAGTGAGCAGATGGAGAGAACACTTTAAGGAATTGTTGAACATAGAGAACAAATGTAATGCAAGTATAAGTGGCTGGGGAATGGCTGGGAGAAGAAGGGATGTGAGAAGGGAGGAGGAAATCAGTAGGATGGAAGTTGTGGAAGCAATTAAAAAAGTTGAAATAGGGAAAGCCCCAGGAATGGATGGAGTGTGGGGAGAAATGCTGAAGCATAGGGGAGAGATAGTAGTTGGCCTGGGAGGAAGGTAAAATCCCAGAGGATTGAAAGTCAGGTATAATTACAGTAATCCCCTGTACAAAGGAAAGGGGGAAAAAGAAGTGTGTGGTAATCACAGAGGCATTTGTCTTCTTGGTGTAATAGGAAAAGTATACTTATTGACAGAGTAAGAGAAATAACAGAGGAATTAGTTGGAGAAGAACATGGAGGTTTTAGGAAGGGAAGAGGTTGGGTATTTTATTTCATTGTGTAGATCAGATATTCATTCTCAAGTCTTTAGTGGAAAAATCTCCAGAGATGGGAAAGAAGTTGTATGCGGCCTTCATGAATTTGGAGAAAGCATACAACAGGGTGGATAGACAAGAATTGTGGAAAGTATTAAGAATATATGGAGTAAATGGGAAGTTGCTGAATGCCAAGATTATGAGGGTGCTAAGTCTGCAGTGCATGTGGACAGTGAACCGAGTGAATTTTTCTATTTGAAGGCTGGATTGAAACAGGGATGTGTCATGTCTCCATGGTTATTCAATCTGTATATGGATGGGGTTATCAGAGAGATACAAGGTAGGGGAGTGGATGCTGAAGCAGCCCTAATGAGAGAGGGCAGTGTGTGGACACTCCCTGTACTGTTGTTTGCATATGATACTGTGCTGTTAAGTGAAGATGATGGGGAGCTGCAAAGCTTGGTGAATGAGTCTGGGAGTGTATAAGAAACAGAATCTGAAGGTGAATGTAGGGAAGATTAAAGGTATGGTCAGAGAGAGAAATACAGTAACTGAATGTACAGTGAGGCTGGATACAGAGGAAATGGCAAATGTGAATGCATTTGAGTACTTGGGTAGTGTGATGAGTAAGGATGGAAGTTTAGAGGGTGAAGTGCTTAAAAGGGTACGACAAGGAAGAAACGTTACTGGTTCTTTGAAAGCAGTGATATGAAACAGGGAAGTGAGCATGGAAGTGAAAAAGTTACTGCATGACAATATTGTGATACAAACTCTAGTGTATGGAGGTGAAGCTTGGGCCTAGATGGTGGGACACAAGTCAAGAGTGAGAGAAGTGGAAATGAGTTATTTGAAAGGAGCATGTGGAGTCACATGGAGAGACAGACAATTGAGGGAGTGAGGGAGCATTGTGGTGTGGATGTGGATGTGATAGGAAGTGTTATAAGAAACAGAGGTGGTTTGGCCATGTGGAGAGGATGTAGAGTGAGAGACTGACATGGAATATATATGAGTGAGGTGGAGGCCAGGGATGAGATGGAGAGATGGCATGGAGAGGTATGTGAGAGTGGGGGTGTATGAGCTGGGAGCAGGGCAGTGAAATGGCGGAGGACAAGGCGACATGGAGGCGATTTGTTTGTGGCCACCCCTTATGGGATAAAGGTGTCTGGCAATAAACAGATAGAGTAACATGTTATTTCTGTTGAATTTGGGTGTCATTAGTGATTTATAAAATCTTTAGTAACACAAAAATTATTCTGCAGTGTCATAAAGCAATGATACAATTATGAAAGGTTAGGTCATAAAAATTTTCATCATTTATTAATGGGAGTTCACATGCAGTTTGTCCAAAAATTGTTTTGTTCTATATATGTATTGTGGTCATAAAATCAACAAGCAGTTATCTATGTTGCATACTGTACTAAAATTGCTTTCCGGAGGAACATGAGAATATAAGAAGACTGGTGGAATTGCTGTGTCTGTGTGGGAAACCTTTACCTTAACTTAAGGATTTGCCACTTAGCTAACTCAACCATAGCAGTTGTTATTACAGTACTGTATTTTGACAGCACACGATGCTCCTGTTCACCCTGGCCTTGCAAGTACTGCTTCGATCCAAGGGAAGCAATGCTATCATTATCGGGATGGAAGAACGCAGCCTAGTCTCTCTTTTCAAGCAACATTGTACAAAATCATTTGGAATAATCTGTCAGCAGTACATTTACCTTTCTCTTCAAACAACACTTGGTAAACATATGCTTTAATTTAAGCAGAAGTAATTTACCGAATTATTCTTCATGACAGTTTGTTATATTTATGTGATTATTTCTGAAGTGGTAATTAAACATACCATACTTATTATGGATTAGGGCTGGTAACAATAGGGGCAGTGGTAGGTGGTGGCGACCATCATCCACTCACTTGATGTAGTGCTGCCTACTTCTTCCTTAGCCTTTATCATTCTTTTTCTGTGCCTGCCCTCCTTTCTTCCTATTTCTCCTATATTTCCTGTCACTTCTTACTGCTTTTCTTTCCTTTACAGGTGGCATTACATTGAGTGACAAGCCAAATGGTTTCCTGTAAGCCAAGAAACCATTTACAACGCTGGGTGGTAACCATATAACCAAACCATACGTGCTCCCTACGTGTCAACAAGTGGGTTGGTGGAGGGTTAGTGCCCCTCCCCATAAAATAAATAACTCAAAGTCAAATGGCCACCCCTTATGGGATTATGGTGTCTGGCAATAGATAGATAGATAGATTATATTCAGTGACAAGCCAAATGGTTTCCTGTATACCAAGAAACCATTTACAACGCTGGGTGGTAACCATATAACCAAACCATACGTGCTCCCTACGTGTCAACAAGTGGGTTGGTGGAGGGTTATGCCCTAAATGGCCACCCCTTACGGGATTATGGTGTCTGGCAATAGATAGATAGAGACTTATTAAATCAGTTACCCCGAACGTACTTATTAAATCCATTTCCCCGTTATTTTTACCTATGTTCTGTCATGTCAACGCACCTGACCTAACCAAGCTTAACTGTACTTAATATGTTACCCTAACCTAACCTAGCTTAACTATACCTAACAATTTCACTTAACCTAACCTAGCTTAACTGTACCTAATAATTTAACCTAACCTACAGTAACCTAGCTTAACTGTACCTAACAATTTAACCTGACTCTAGCTTAACTGTACCTAGTAATGTTACCTAACCTAACCTAGCTTAATTGTACCTAATAATTTAACCTACCCTAACCTTCCTTAACTGTATTTAATAATTTAACCTACCTTAACCTCCAGTTGGGAAACGAAATCCACCTTTGAGTTTATTTGAGTAAATTTCCTCCATTATGCTGGAAACAAACTACCACAGGTACAGCTTAAGGAACCTGATGATAAATGGGGGGGAAAAAATCAGCAGGAATGGGTCACTGACCACCCTGAAAACAGAAATATACAGAAAACAAACTGAAGGTACATGAACTAATGAATAAGAGCTTTCTGCTCCATAAAATAAAGAGCGTACTTTTACCCAACACTTTGCCAAGACATTTAAAAATCCCGACCCAACCTTAAAAATCATGGAATATCCTCAGTCCTCACACACGACACCCTCAAGGCTCAGGCGCCACGTTCGATTGCTTGACTGCGAACGAAGACGTGGATTTCTCCATATAATGTTGTATTTCACTCAGCAATATAAGTTACACTGTCCTCAACTAGATTACAAGAATAAAAATTTCAACAGTTACTGTAAATATGCTTCTAGTACGATATAACCTTGGAAATTAGCTAAACTGAAATACGTGACGCGGACAATGGAAGAGTTGTTTACACTGCTAGCTCGGTTATACTGGAAGTACATGTATCTGAATAAGATACGGGAATAACCGTAAAACTAAAAATTGCCTTCAGACGTTGATTGAAACTGAATGATATCGTCCTTTCTGAACATATTTGACTTAATTTTATATAGTACACCAGAAACTTTGTTCGTTTTGCTGCTCAAAGAGCATTCCTCTCTTAGAGAGATTACTATTTATTCCATTTGCTTCTTGTACTTACACACGTAGGTCATTTAAGCTTCAGCATACGTATAAAAAAGGACTGTTTCATGTTTCACATGCTTGTCATCTTATCTACATATAAATATGCAAAAAATATATGCCACTCCCCAGTAAAGTGGGGCAGCCATGCCATTCATTCAACCTAATCTCGTCCATAAGGGGTGCAGGAGCTTAGAAGTAGTTATGAGGATGTGCCCTAAGTTACAAAAACTCCTCTAGTTCCTTTGTTATAAAGCCAGTTCTTGTAGCAGTTACTGAACTTCTGTCTCCAGGAGCTTCGTGACTAGAGCAACCACATTAATCAACTGTCTGAATCTGGTTACCTGTTTTATATTCTTTTTCCCTGTTGCCTCCAGATGATTTATGTAGCTTAGGAGAGACTTTTGAAACTGAGTGGGTTAGATATAGCCTTTGATCACTTCAATATAAGTGCCCTTTCTTAAGCAAAATAAAAGTCTGGATGTAGCAAGAATAGCATGTATCACTCAACTGAAGGGGCTAATGTCAGACGGCTGCTGTCTCAGTTTCCATGTACTGTAGCTTAATTCCTAAACTATTAGCTAACTCATTAAAAGATTATTATTATTCCTATGATTTCTCACCTAGTAAGAGTATGTCTGCCTGTGGGGTTCAAGGCAAGTCAGATCAGTCACATTTCTTCTTTACAGTTGTATTTAAAGTTTTTTCTTCATGTAAAAAGTAAAGAAATGAAATAAATGACTCCTTTCTAAAGAAAACTAACAAACTATAATGCCAAATTAAAGATCAGTTCATTCTGAGATACCTGGACACATACAGCATAGACGACTGGAGGTTGGGCTGTAAGAAAAACAGACTGCAAGAGAGTTCTGGAGATAACCAGAACCATACACTAAAAAATGAAAAAATCTGTTAACCCTTGTAAGACAGAGCTGAACATAAAAGCAGTGAGAGTGTGTAATTGAGTGCTGTGTGCCCACCATAACAGCAGAGGAATGTAAGCAGAAAGTTTAGAAAACTTACTAAAAGAGTGGTGTGTGTGTGTGTGTGTGCACACACATGCACATATCTGTGTGCATGTCTTCATGTATGAGTGTGTATGTCAGTGAGCAGAGGAGAACTGATTTGAAAAAGTTTTTGTTCCACGCTTTTCAGAAGTACCATACTGTAAGTAGTGAGTCTATCCATGGCTTGTGCTATTAGCTACCCTACAGTGGTGTAAAATGGACCTGTATGATGTCAGCAACTGTGAGGGATTAAAGAATGCAGAGCCAGTGCAGGACACCTAACCTCCATGAAGCTGTGTTTGCTTGATACAGTAACAGCATATAATACAGATAATGGGGAAAAAACTAACCATCTATGGCCAGGTGCCTTAGTCATATAAGAGTGGTCGAAAACTGCCTCCATCTTACTCTGTCCTCTGCCAGTAGGCTGCCCTCCCTCCAACTCACACCCCCCTTCTATGTCTTTTCACCTCATTCATTCACTTCATCCTGTGATCCCCTCCAGCTCACTCACATATGCTCTTCCAGTCAGTCTCACACTCTCTATCCTCTCGACATGGCCAAACCATCTCATAGTACTATACAGTATATCTACCTATCTAACTATTGCCAGACACCTTAATCCCGAAAGGGGTGGCCACAAACAAATAGTCTCCATGTCGCACTGTCCCCTGCCACTTCACAGCCCTGCTCCCAGCTCACACCCCCCTCTCTCATATACCTCCCCACTCCATCCCATCCTTGGCCTCTCCCTCCTTCCCCCCCCACCACCTCACTCACATACACTCTCCTCATTAGTTTCTCACTCTCCATCCTCTCCACATGGCCAAACCACCTTAATGTGTTTCTCCTAACGCTTCCTATCACATCTACAACCACACCACACTCCTTCACTTCCTCATTTGTCAGTCTGTCTCTCCATGTGACTCCACATGCTCCACTCAAATAACTCATTTCCACTACTCTCACTGTTGACTTCAGTCCCTCCAACAAGGTCCAAGCTTCAATTCCATATGTTAAGAGTTGGTATCACAGTACTGTCATGTAGTAACTTTTTCACTTCCATGCTCACTTCCCTGTTTCCTATCACTGCTTTCAAGGAACCAGCACCCTTTCTTCCCTGCTGCACCCTTTCAGGCACTTCACCCTCTAAACTTCCATCCTTACTCATCACACTACCAAGTACTTATTTGCACTCACATTCTCCATTTCCTATATATATTCTTCTTAATGCCTTCAATCATATCCACAACAGTTATCACAATGCTCCTTCACTTGTCTGCTGTCCCTCCATAAAACTCCACATGCTCCTTTCAAATATCTCATTGCTATTTCCTTCCAACAGGGTCCAAATTTTATTTCAAACATTAGAGTATGGATCACAGTACTGTCATGCAGGGACTTTTTTTACTTCCATATCCACTTCTAATCACTGAATTCAGTGAATTGCAACCTTTCTTCCCTGCTGTACCCTTTTATAAACTTCATCCTCTAAATTTCCATCCTCACATATCACCCTACCTACGTACATTAAGGCACTCACACACTGCAGATATGAGAGATGATGAAGGACTGAGTTGTGTGTTGTTGAAGGCATGAGGAAAGTCATGTGGAAGATTTTCTCAAGCTGAAAGATTAAAGGAGAAACTTCTTCAGGCATTATAAGCAACAAAATTTCTTTCAGATCAGTTGAAAATAGAGACGTATCAGAGGTCAGTGGACATGCAAAAGTAGGAAAAACACCTTTGCTTAACAATCCAAGACTGAGGAAGTTCTGTAGTAATAGTCATTGCAAAACCCAGGCTCACTTGGATGTGAATCTGGTGGACTACAGGATGGTGTCCTTTTTCCTGTAGTCCACCATCCACTTTTGGGGGAACAGGGAGGAGTCATCTTTACTGACTGGTCATATTGATGATATGACTTGAAGGCATCCCTTTCCTGCAACAAAGGAAACTGTAGGACAAGAGAGCAAGGTATGGCCATGGGACTGATGACATGCAAAAAACTGAGTGGCAAAACCATGGCTACAAAGGTTCGTCTATGCACCACCATCCAATCCTTTATTGTCCCATCAACAGCATATAGGCATGGGACTAAGTTAATTGGTCCAAACAGAACATGTGATTAATCAGTCCTCTTCCCTGAATGGGATTATACATATAATAAACTCCAACCATCCCTTGGACTTAAACACCCAACAACCCCCCACCCCCACCAACACATACACATATACACATACACACACACACACACACACACACACACACACAAACACACATCATTAAATGCCCGAAGTCTGAAGTCTGGGAGCAGCTGAAAGTGAAAAGGTTATGATTTTGTGGCTTCTTAATTTAGGAACAATATGAGAGAATTCACTGGACTGTGGGATGAGAGAAATGACTAGGCTCAAGGGGTGATCAGAAAAACATAGATAATGTGTACAATGTCAGTGAGGTAATTATTTTATTACTTACAAACAACCAAGAGTGACAGGTAGTATTTGAATCTGGGGATATCAAGAGAGTAGTAGGTTATGTCATCTAACTGCCTAAGTAGGTGTAATACAGATACAAACAGTGTTTTAAGAGCATACTTTCTCACTGTCCAGTGCGAAATTCTAAAAGGAAATAAAGTTCTGAAGAACAAAGAAATTTAAGAACAACAACCAATGGTTATTAAGCTCAGTGTAAAGAACTGAGATGCAAATGCTATCATATCATTTTATTTGTAAATATGTTTTACACCAGTGTCCAAACACTAGTCATTATATTCATCTCAGCTGCCTCAGAAAAAGAGGAAACTTGACAAAACAATGTTTCTGGTTCCTGTATACAGTATTAAATCACACACATTAAGTTGTTCTCTCAGACAACATACTGTACTCTTCTGAGCACAAAAGACAACCATTAACATTTGCACAACATAGCCTAACTGATGACAATGCACGAATAATAACTGCCAAGTCAATAAATATACATATCATACAAAGTTTCAGATGAGACTTTGTATATGACCCATTATTATTTCATATTATCTTGGTTCTCGCATACTTGTACAATACCGTACTCCATGATTTAAAGCAATATACAGTAATGTTTACGTAGTTCCTCATAGCAATATACATAACAGACCTTTAGCTGGTGCTTCAAGAGGACCACAAGCTTCACAGCTGATAAATCATGAACTGCAATATCTCAAGCCTCAACAAATGCCACAATGGACACTTCGATTTTGTTTGATTTCCTTCTAAGCAGAAAAAAAGCTAAACATTTTGGTTTCTCGTTCTACTTGCATTACCAGAAGCATACCTTGTAGTATTTCAATATATATTTTCAAAGAAAGTCTGTCTTACCTCTTTATCTAGCAATACTTTCATGAAGAATATCACTGACATTTCATGATTCACAACCATGCAAAGTACAAAACATCACAGTCATAACACCATTTTCAGGGAAATTTCTATCTATTGCCAGATGCCTTAATCCCATAAGGGGTGGCCACAAACAAATTGCCTCCATGTTGCCCTGTCCCCTGCCATTTCACTGCCATGTTTCCAGCTCACATCCTCTTTCTAATATACCTCTCTCCACTTCATGCCTCTATCTCATCCTTGTCCTTGAAAAGAAATTTCAACTGATATTTTTAGGGCAATACTTTAAACACAATAAAATATACAATCAGCTTTGACATCACTGTTTGATGATCCATTGTTCATACCTATGCAGAGTGATCATCCATCCATCAATCTTTCGTTGCCCCATGAGAAGCGTAGAAGCACGGGGCTAGGCAAGTTGGTCCTGACATTTAAGATGAAAGTGACCAGCCTCACTCATTCCTGAGTTGAATAACATGTGCAATAAACCCCAAACACCCCTTGGATATAAACCTTCACCAGCTCACACCAACTAGAGTGCCATAATTACCCACTAAACCACCAGGCACCATAATTTGGTTATATGGTTACCACACAGCACAGTAAATGGTTTCCTGGTGCACGGGAAACCATTTGGTTTGTCACTCAGTGTACAGTCACCCATAGGCAGAAGGAAGAGGAAAGATTGGAGGAAAGAAAGACGGAAAAGGGAGTGTAAAGTCACCTGTAGACAGAAGGACGAGAAAAGATTGAGGTAAAGAAAGACAGAAGAGGAAGAAAGGAAAGTCATAACAAAAATATTTCAAATAAACTTACAATACATTAATGAGAACAATCTACCTTTTTCTAAGTTTCATATCACTGACAATGCACTGCTCACAACCACAGTAAGTGGTGATCATTATATATTATAAACAACAACAAAAATAATATAATAATACTGTACTAATAATGTTACTACAATATCTAATGAATTTTTCATTATCACACATCATTACAGTAGCCCCCGAAATATACATTCTTGATATGTCATTTTCCAGATACACAGTTAACTATAAAGTAACTAATTTTCAGTTACGCAGTACTATCCCCACATATACAGCTTGATCATCACAGTACCCCCCCCCCAACAAATGATGCAAATCTTGTCATGGGATATGTCAGTGTGCAGCAGCTTCCCCTCCAGTGCACTGTGATACCTTCCTTCAGTCGTCCCATGCATACCGAATTTCTCACTCCTGGCCTCACCATGCAAAAAATCCCATGTGACTGGCATTCTACTGTAATGCTGCCGGGGCAGGTTGCATGTGCCGTCCTGAGTGTATTACAGTGCAGGCAGTTACAGAACCATCTTGGAAGGATGTCACATTTTCCTAGGCCATGAAATAACAAAATGCTAAGGCACCTGGACAGCCAGGAAAAGGTTGATGTGACTTGTGCTTTTGGTGTTAATAAATCCACAATGCAAATAGTGAAACAAATCATGAGAAAATACAGCAAGTACTTTGTCCTGCATCCTATGCGGGAAAAGTTTGAAGTAATGTGATGGTCAATTTATTATCTAAACTTCTAACGAAGCTTGTATGTGTGTGGCATGAGCATAACTTACCTACTGATATCAATGAACTGTGCAACTAGTCCAATGATATCTACGCCAAAGCATACAGAATCATGTAGGCAGACACTGAGGTTGCACAGACATGGACTTCACCACAGCCACCTGCATGGTTGGGCATTAGTACAAATGCTGAAGCCACTTTCCTCCTGTGCCACAGAAAGTGATGGAGGAAGGTCAGTAAAAAATTTCAGGTCTTCAGTTTCGACAAGACTGGTAGCTGTAGGAAATAAAAATTCCTCTACATTTCTTACACAGAACGAAAGGATGGTGCCCAGCTACAAGGCAAGTAAGAATTATCCGACTCCTCCCTTGTATGTACACATAGCACTGGAGATTGTAATTTGAAGTCTTTGGTGACCCAACACTATGCACATCCACAGATGCCTGTGAGGATACATCTAGTGCAGTTAGGCATACAATGAAGAACAGTTCTAATAGGTGGGTAGACAGGCAGTCCTAGTGGAACAAGACTTGTATCATGGCTGGGACAGACAGCAGTTTAAGGATTTGAATTTCATTAACCCCTAAACTGTGGGGTTGTGGGAGGAGGTCCTGGCACTTCCCGCCAGTGGTAATTCGCTCTCTGACTTACTTTTTTAAAACATTAGCCAAAACTAGCCTAAGTGATATAAATAACACTCAGGCTTCTTCTATAATTTTTCTTATAGATTTATATCTTGAAAGCCCCGGCTACTTAAAAAAAAAAAAAACAGAGGCACCCAACTGACGGCCCACAGCTCAAGCCATCGCCACCGAGTGTCAAATAAGTGGTTAAAGCAGAATATACTTATCTACCATATGACCTGCAGACATGTCATATAAATACTCCCACTAATACCAATTCAACAGTGCTGGATGGTGGGTGTTAGAGCCAAAGTGATGGCATGTGGAGGTGTTTAATCTGTAGGAGGACTACTGGCCTCAGGGAATGGGGCTGTCAAGCCTATGCCCAGCATCAGGCACATTATTTTAAAAAGTTTCTTATTACTTAAAACATCTTTATTTCAATGGCAAGGACTGCTGCAAATGGAAGGACCTTGCTTGCAAGGTGGTGCTTATACTGGATAATGCTCCTGACATCTAGCTTTCTTGGCTGACTGTCACAAATCTGCTGAAGTCTAATTTCTGCCATCAAACACCACCTCCAAGATATAGTTGCTCAATCAAGATATAATGTCCTGTGTCAAGGGCCTTTAAGGTTTATAACAGCTGCTCCAGGTGACAGACAAGGGTGGAGGTGGATGGATTGGGCAGCTATCCAGGTTGAGGAAACAGCCAACACTATGTCAAACTATTAAAATAGCTTTGGCATAACTTCAACCTCAAGAATGTGGTAACCAACACTGTCCATGCTTGAGACAATATTACAGCAGAGGTCAAGAACTGATGGATGAATATGCTAAATGTTTGCCCTGCCGAGTCTCCACTTCTCATTCTCGATGGGCTCTCTGTCGTCTTAGGTTACCTGTGCAATCCCAGGTGAAGGCTTCAATAATGAGGGAGGCCATGAATGAGCTGCTTCAGCTGAGGCAGAAAACATCAGCTGATAAACTTACTGAAAAAGCACACCATGAGATGGCAGCAGCAGCTCAAACCACACAGGAAACACCAATGTGAGTGCCAGCTCCACCCTCCTCACCTCCACAAGTAACACAGAACCATTCAGTCACCACAACACAAGACTCATCAGGTGATGACTCAAGAGATGGCCACCTCCACCTCCTACCTCTGATGCCGAGGAGTTGGAGGCCAGCCCCAACTTCAGTTCCTCAGCCTAAGATCTACCCCCTCTCAGCACTAAGCAAATCAACATCCTCTGTCAAGGAAAGCACCACTATTCCTTTAAGTTTGACTAACATCACTTTCTTATGTTTTACCTCTGGAGAGTTGGGTATGTCTTTCGGAATCATAGCAGCACACAAGGCAAACTGAGATCATACACGGTTTTAAATGGGACAGTGAGGGGTCGAAGCTGAGATGTAGTTAACACCTTTGCTTTTGATGAATGGGTTCAAGGGGCTAAGTTACACAGTTTCATGCTATATGGAGTGACATGGTAATACAGTAACCACATACCTGGTTTTGGAGCAGTGGAGGGTTACTGAACATGTTTCAAAATGCAAATGAACATATTCAGTTGTGATACAATTAAAAATGAAAAACAGTAATAATGGTACATCATATTTTTGTGTACTTCTCAAGTTACAACTTGTTAAATGAGTTCCCAAGCTACTACTTGTTATGGCACTTGATTCATCCATAGCAATCACCAATCTCACCATACAATGATGAAACAACTGTACTTCAAAAAGCCGTAAAGCAATGCAATATTTAAGACAAAGTTCTGAGACAGCAATATTCATTTCTCAAATGAAAATATACCAAAACAGGTAGTACCCTGTACTTAATAACTTTGCAGAGTATATACAGTACTACATTACTGTACTTTCAAGTTCCTGCAATGCTCCCAATATTACTATACCTGACTTGTAGCTTCCAAAGTGTACTTCTAATAGATAAATCAGAGTTGCAAAAATAATATACCACTGATCCAGTTACAATGATTGCACGGAAGAAATGTGTTGGGAACTGCCATCAGTAAGCAATGTGACACCTGTTCCTTATGGTAACAAGAAAAATTATGAAAAATAAATAAATAAATAAAATATAATAACTGACGATGGGAATAGATTAATCAGAGTTGTAAAAATAATATACCACTGATCCAGTCACAATGATGGCATGGGAGGAATGTGTTGGGAACTGCCACCAGTAAGTTATGTGACACCTGTTCCTTATAGTAACAAGAAAAATTCTGGAAAAATAAATAAATAAATAAATAAATAAATAAATAAATAAATAAAATAAAATAAAATAAAATAACTGCCTTAATGGGAATCCCTTTCACTGCTATGGAAGTCCTCTGGTATAACATCTACACAGTTGAAGGGATAAAACTGTGTCTAGCTTATCACCCTGAAAGTCTCAACAGACAGTCAGCCATGGTTGTGTGATCATTTTAATTGTATGTGAGGAAGACTGAAGGTGACTCAAGAATATCAGATACTGCCTGAAATTTTTCTGTCAATCATACACTAACATTTACCTGCACAATCACATATGACAGTGTGGAGTAATGATTGCACAGTCACACTTAATTCATGATAACCTGTACATGGCTATAAGTTAAAAACATGTCTTATGGCACTTTTTCATTTACATTTTTATGTCCCCCCTTCCTCTTACAAGTCCTCTGCTAATTCAAGCAATTTCAGTATTCCTGTTATCTATTCATGCCACCAAAACCAAATGGAGATTTAACACTCATCTTCAAAGTGTGTTGGAAAAACTGACGACTGAATATTCAATATGACTGCGCAGTTGTGACGGACTGTCTATGGGGGCTGCAATGAGTATTCCTTAGCAATAAAAGGCATAGGATAACTTGCACAAACAACCCTCGCGATCATAAAAGCAGTTAAACTGAAAAAGGAAGTCCTATAGGTGTTTGTGTACCTTCCCTGCACCTATATTATTAAAAATGAGATCTTGTAGGGGAAGAAAGGCCCCTACTGTTTGAAAAAATATTTATAAAATACATACTAGGTAAACATACTTTGAGGAACATTTATAACCTTTCTTTAAATAAAGCTGTATGTAAGGTTGCTTGTTTTTACTCATCTTTCATTCATACAGCTACCAAACACATTACGACCAAACTAGAGTGAATATACTGTGTATAGGTAAATCACCATCATCATCATCTGGACTTCCTTTCCCATCTTAGGGCAGGGTAAGGAGTAGCAATGTCCAGACAGCCAAAGTTTGCCAAATTCAATGGGCCACGCTTCCATTCTCTCACCATTCAAGCCCCCGGAAACCTGGCACTATCTGATATATCAGAAACACTAACCCCATTCTGTAGCTTCACATAAACGTATCCAATAGAGTCAATCCGGATGTTGTCACATTAAAAAAGGGTACTAAATCCCTGATCATGCACTTCTCCTCACAATATTCATCCAGCCAGTTTGAATTCTTGTCAGTCCCCTAAACCTCACTGACTTCCAAACCTCTCTTCCTCACACACTCATCCACTATATCCTTCCACCTTTTCCTTGGCCTACCTTGCCTCCTCCCTCCTTCAAATTTGCTCAGATATACCTTTTTTCACCACTCTATTGTTATCCATTCTCTCCACATGGCCATACCATTTCAATATACTCTCTTCGATTTTGTGTCCACAGACTTCCTAACTCCACTTCTTTCACAAATCACATTATTTCATATTCTATCCATTCTCTGTACCCATATAAATTCCTCAGCAGACCCATCTCCACTGCTCTTACTCTTGACTTTTCATTTTTCATGCCACATCATAGTCTCACATCCATATGTTAAAGTTGGCACAAACACTCTCCCATGTAAGCCTCGTGCAGCTGCAACACTCAAGCCTCTGATTCTTATCAAGGCCTTCATTGCACCAGCTACTTTCCTTCCTTGTGTCACTCTACTTTCCACTTCTTTTGCACATTTTCCTCTCTTTTTTATCACTGTATCCAGGAATTTGAAATCTCTCACCAATTTCAGTCTCTCTCCATTCACTGTAACATCCAATGGGAGTCACCTTCTCTCTCAATAAACCATCACTTTACTCTTTTCTACATTTACTCTCAAGGCATAATGCTCACAGACACCAGCAAAACTCTGCACTAGTCTACCAAGTTCTTGTTTGGTATTTGGAAGCAGTACTGCATCATCAGCATACAACAAATTTGAGATATTCCATCCACCACCAAACACCTTCCCCCTCTCCATTACTAGTGTTTTTACTTCTCTCATCACTCCATCCATATATATATTGAACAACCATGGGGACATCACACAACCTTGTCACACGCCCACACCAATCGTGAACCATTCACTTAAACACCCATTTACCCTCGCACATGCCTAAATACCATCATAAAAACTCTTAATGGTACCTAGCAGCTTACCATCTACACCGTACATGCGCAAAACCTTCCACATCCTTCTCTGTCTACTTTGTTGTATGCTTTATACAGATCCAAGAATGCCATAAACACCTTATAGTCCTTCTCACAAGCCTTCTCCACAATCTGTCTTACTGCAAATATTTGATTCACACATCCTCTGCCACTCCAACAGCCACCCTGTTCATCACTCGCTAGGACTTCTGATATCTCTCTTACTTCCTCTATGATTTATCTATCTATCTATTGCCAGACGCCTCAATCCTGAACGGGGTGGCCACAAACAAATCGCCTCCAAGTCACTCTGTCCCATGCCATTTCACTACCATGCTCCCAATTCACACCCCCCTCTCTCTTATACCTCTCCACTCCATCCCTCCATCTCATCCTTGGCCTACCCCTCCCTCTCACCCCCTCCACCTCACTCACATACACTCTGCTCGTCAATCTTTCACTCTCCATCCTCTCCACATGCCCAAACCACCTTAACGTGTTTCTCCTAACGCTTCCCATCACGTCCTCAACCACACCACAACGCTCCTTCACTTCCTCATTTGTTAGTCTGTCTCTCCATGTGACCACATGCTCCTCTCAAATAACTCATTTCCACTGCTGTCACTCTTGACTTCTGTCCTTCCAACAGGGTCCAAGCTTCACTTCCATATGTCAGAGTTGGTATCACAATACTGTCATGTAACAACTTTTTCACTTCCATGCTCACCTCCCTGTTTCTTATCACTGCTTTCAACGAACCAGCAACCTTCCTTCCCTGCTGTACCCTTTCGAGCACTTCACCCTCCAGACTACCATCCTTACTCATAACACTGCCCACGTACTTAAATTCACTCACATTCTCCCTTTCCTTCCCATCCAATCTCACTGTACACTCACTGGCTTCACTTCTCTCGAAGACCATCACTTTACTCTTCCCCACATTCACCTTTAGATAATTCTTCCATATACCTTCCCTACCACACTTATAAACTTATGCCATAATAATTCTTGCACTCACTTCGCTCACCTTTATTTTTGAACAGGGGTACAATCACAGCCTTTTTCCACTCTGCTGGCACAGTTTCACTCACCCATGCCTTCTTACATATCTCCAACAAGCACTTCATTCCACTCTTTCCACTACACTTATCATCTCTGCATACACCTCATCAACCCCAGCTGCTTTCCCATTTTTCATCCACTTCACGGCGCTCTTCACTTGTGCGAGTGTCACATTTCCTGGCACTGCATTCTTTCTCTGAACACTCCCAAAACCAATCATGTTTACAGAGGCTCTGCTCTCTCTATTCCCATTCATCAGGCTTTCAAAATATTCTTTCCATCTGAGCCTTACTTCATCCCTATGTTTTAATAATCTACCACCTACAACCTTCCCATTTTCACATTTCTTTCCACTGTCACTTCTACATTTCTGCACCTCTTTCCAGAATAACCTCCTATTTTCAGAGTGGTTTGCATTCATTTTTCTTCCCTAGATCATCACATACCCCCATTTCCTCTTCACTAGTCTCTTTACATGTTTCTTGCTCTCAGTATATTCAGCTTTTATTTCAACTGAACCCCTGTCCTGTAACCAATCTAGCCACTTCTTCCTCTTCTCCTCCACTGCACTCCTAACCTCTTCATCCCACCGTGCTATACCTTTCTTCTTTGTTGTTAGTCTTGCCACACCACACACCGCTTTAGCATTCCTAACTAAGCTATCCCTATAGCCTACGCATTCCACAGGCTGTCCAGATCCATTTCATTCCAATTCACTGATTCTGTCTCCTCCCCTATTTTGATTCTGTATTCATCTGCCATTTCTTTGATCATCAGCTTCTCGGTTTTCAGTCTTTCTCCCTGAGTGCTCCTCTCTCCCGGTCCACCTCACTCCTCTCAGCTTGATCTTGCATACCACAATCATTTGCTCTGACAGACCTCCACATTGTCCTCTCATATAAGTAAAAAAAATGACAAAAAAAAAATGATTCCTGATAATAATAAACTGTTACAGAGACTCTTCCACAGAAACTGGATAAAATCCATTACGAACAAAGCCCTTTGCCTCACTAACTCAATGCTGAACGCAGACTCCGCTTCCATTTCTGTTCACAACTGTTTAAAAAATGTGTGTGCCTGTTTACACTGTTTTCATCTCAGTTTTATGAATATGATCATCAGGCTTGGCAACAAGTACTAAGACATAATATATGAGATAATTACAATGCAATGGTAACTACCCATTTATAAAAATATAACTTAAACTTATAATACTCACTGGTATGAACTATGAAATACAGTGAGGATACCCTACACAGCACAACTATCTCATAATGCAAGGGTATCCATTGGTTAGGATATGTTAATGAGATGTACTAATTACAACCTTACTGACAAAATTTATCAACATCTATTGAAGATTAACCTCTCTCTTACCTCTCCTGTACAAAGAAAGTGTTATAGTAGATCTTGACAAATCCTACACAAATTGTTCTAATTAGCTGTGATGTTTTTGAGACTGCAATACAATAATATGGTAAGCGATTATTTCATCTAGTACTTGGCCATATTAGCCTACCCTTGAAGGTTTGCCTGCAGTAATTTTTTTGGTTAGATTCAGTTTGGGTAACTACTGTAACTGATACCACTTTCTATATCTACTGTATAAATTACATGGCATGTTTTGCATATGGAAGAAAAACTAACTGTAAAGAATATTCTTAACCACAGAAAGACTTAACTGTGCTCTCAAACCACAAATAATTACTGAGCTTGATCCACTGCTGGATCATGTAAAAAGAATGTCTCACTTCACATCGTGGTACAATTCATGTACCAGTACTGCTCAAGTGGGCGTATTATATCCCATAATAAACAAGATATCAGTATGGTATGTGAGTGTAATAATTCACCCACAAAAATATTGGTTTACACAAGTTCAGCACTATATAAGAATAAACTTACTGTAGAGACATATGACAGATGTGGGAGGAGGCAGAAGACACAGATGAGTAGTGCTGAGATTTGTTCCTGACTAGATTAGTTCATGGCTCCCCTGAAGAAGCCATGGGTGAAATTAGGAATAAATCTCATCTCTATTCACCTGTTTTCCACATCCTTCCCACATAAGAATTATTGTCGTTATAAAAGGATTGAGTCAAGATGGTTAAGATTTAGTTTCACACAATCTTGGGGTTATGGCAATAGGATTAAGGGTCTTTTCCACTTCTAGGTAGGATGGTAATCCAAAATAATTTATACAGAGTGTTAGAAAAGTCTCTGGGCAGTTGGAAATGGGAGATGTAGTAGGGTGATGTATAGCCTAGTTGTGTAACATTTAAGTGAATGTGTGACAGTGTGAGGCTATGCCTGACGCTTGCCTATGTAAGGTGTGTCAGTATGAGGGATGTGAAGTGTTAGTATGAGGTATGTGTGATGTAGCTCTATAAAATGTTACACTTTACACTGTAGCTGTGGGTGTGTGTATGTGTGTGTGTGTGTGTGTGTGTGTGTGTGTGTGTGTATGGGGGGGAGGTATTGTCTTCTACAGCATGGTGCAGTAACTTTTTTAATGCCCAGTACAGTACAATCCACACTGGCCCTAATGCAGAGGTGGGGATCGCAGACGAAAATTTAATTCTGCAACGCAAATATGCAAGCTAAAAAAATTGCCTTCCGCAACCGCAAATCCGCAAAAGTCTTGAAATTTGAAGTTCTGCAAATGCAACAATGCAATTGCAAACCATTTTTATCCTTTTCAGTACCATGGCATCAGTTTCATTTTATTCTGGATACCATTAGAGGAATATATAAAGTTTAGGATGATATTTTTCATAATCAAGGGGGTCAGAAGCCATCTCTAGTTACTCATCCACTATAATTATATCTTTATTTACTCTATTCTGACTAACAATAGGTGATTATGAAGTTTGGAAATTGTCTAAAGTAATGAATGGATTACATAAAATTATAGTTATGGTAAAACTTAAATATATATTGCAATTATTATTATTATTAGTATATTAGACTGTTTTTACTACAAAACAAGGGTAAATCGTTTATTACTGTATATAAATGAATTAAATTATTACACATCACAGCTCACACTTGCACCAGTCCACCTCTATTCCTTGGCTCTAACCTTTTCAGTTCTCACTCTATAATTACAGACTCCTCCAACTGAGGCAACTCCAACATACGTATATCTATCTATACTGATATTGCATGGTGAATGGCAGTTGTCTGGTAAGAAAAATGGTAAAATTTATGTTCAGTTTCATTTTGTATGTTTCTTGTTTTCATCTGTTATTAACCTACCTAATGATTTTTGCTGAGACTGAAATACTGGCACTGGCAATACTATAATTTTGAAATATTTGAATATCTGACATATTTGAAATTTAGACTGAAGTCATATTCTAGGTGGACTGGGAGGCTTCGTAGCACATCACTGCAATTTTCATCTTGTTATTGACTTTCATGCTTAACACGTCTTTCTAGTATCGATGTAGTTTACATCAGTAGCATAAGTTAATAACATCTAAGAACCTGGAAAATAAATTGATCTTGAATTAGACTTTATGTTTTTCTTTATTTATTGGCTTTTATCTTTTGATTCTTATTTCCTACCTTCCCCCCAGAAAGCACATACTGTACAGTATATAATTAAAATAATGTAGTGAGGAACCTTCGAGCATAAAGAACAATGTGACTTGCTACAACGATGTTATGCTTTATTATCTAATTACAAGTGAGAACATTGCCCCCTCTTGGCTTATATCCATTTTCTTTCTTTTCCTGAGAGCTTGGTATAAAGCCAGTGAATATCAAAAAGAGATTAATCTAATCTTCAGCCATTCTCTCTCTCTCTCTATTTCTTTTAAGAGGAACTGTAAAATTATCATACAAAATGTACGCAGATATGTGTTTGCGGAAGTGCTTCTGCAAGCGCAAAACCGCAAATTTGCGTAGATTTTGTCACAAATGAAATCACACTTCCAGAATTGCAGAATTTGCGATTTGCGGAAGTAATTGTGGAAGTGCCCAGCTCTGCTCTAACAGTCTTACAACACACACAACATTCACATTAGGATTTGTTACTCAATTACTTAGGTTCTGTAGTGATTATCAGGCAGTGAGGGGCTGAGGGCTGACATCATGTGGGCTATACAGTAGGTGGGCGAGGCTTAGGGACTGACAGAGACAGTGGGTTGATGGTGGTGGTGTGGTCAGGGGCGGCATTCTAGTGGACATATGAACTCCCTATCACCTCTTCCTCAGCAAAGCCTGGTTTCCATATATAGCATATAAAAGAATATTAATGTGCCACATGAAGACTGGAAAAACAGATGGAAAAGAAGAGGTGCATAGGGGTTTCCTAAGTTCACAAATATATGTCCCCTTGTGGGCCTACAGAGCTACCATGCCGCGCCAGAACCGACCTCGCCTGGTGACCCTGCCTTGTGACCCCGCACCACCTGGCCCGTGTCAGTGTCTGGTGGTGATGGTGGGGAGTCTGTGGGGGACAGGAGGGGGTGTGTGGTCAGCCTTACGAGATGGCAGACGCAGCATCCTAGCAAAGGCTCTACGGAAGTTGTGGTTGCATAAGGGGTAGAGGACAGGGTTGAGGGCGGAGTTGAGGTAGCCTAGCCAAATAGCAGCAGTGTGGGCATGGGGAGGTACACAAGTTCCACATAATGCCATCACTGGGAACAGTGTAAAATATGGCACCCAGCACGCCAGGAATGCCCCAACAATGACCCCCAGCTGCCGTGCCGCTTTCCGTTCCTTGGCCAGGTTTACGCCATCTACCCGTCGGCCACTGTTGTTACCTGTCGTAGTGTTGTTGTACCCACCACCACGCTTCTTCTTGGTGTCATTGCTGGTAGGTGCAGGAGATGGGGAGGGTCGAGAAGCATTTTGGTCTGGGTGTGTAAGACTACCTAGGCGCCAACTACTGCCCCACTTCTCCCAAGGCTGGAGGGGGCGGTTACTTTGATAGCAGTGGATGTGGTTCTGGTGTGGTCCCCCACGACCCCCACTGGCCTGCCGACGCACCCCAGATCCAGGATAATAGTACTGCGAGGCTGGGGGGTCCTCAGGTAAGTATTCAACACTGACTACCACCCCAGAGTAGTGGCAGCAGTCACGTCGGCCTGGGGTCACCACCGTCAGGCTGCGGAACTGACTACGTTCACTGCTACTGCTGGACACAGTGGTGGAGGTAGCAGTGGAGGTGGTGGTGGAGACTGAATGATGGACAGCTGCAGCAGGGCGTGTCGGGGTGGGGCGGGGCAAGCGGTCACCTTCACTGCAGGAGTCCGTGGGAGGGTCATGGGAGGTGAAAGGGACACGACCTAGTGCCTGGCGGGACTGCACCTCCCTGAAGATGCGGCAGTACAGGTAGACCATGAGGGCAGTGGGCAAATAAAAATTAAGAGCTGCTGTGACTGCCTTAAATACAGCAGAGTCTGAGAATTCTGTCTCACACACATGAGGTGGGTGATGTCTGCGGCCTGATAGTGCCAAGTGGTGCCAGGCTAAAACAGGCACTAACCACGCTGTCGCAGCAGTCCACGAGGCCCCAATCATCACCCAGGCTCGCCTTCGAGTCCGCCTCCGCAAGTACCGCAGCGGTGCAGTGATGGACCAATAGCGATCAAGGGACAGGATCACCAGGTTGAAGATGGATGCAGTGGAGGCAGTGTAGTCAGCAGCCAGCCAGAACTGACACACTGCCAGGCCCAGACGCCACTCCCCTGAGGTACATCGTAATAATTAGAATCATTATCATTGTCATCATCATTATCAGCATTGTCATCAGTCACCATCATCATCCTCATTCTCAACATCAATCATATTCATTATCATGAATGTGAAAACTTGGTGTTCACTACAGAGAATGAAAGGGAAGCAGAGGAAAGATTTAGGAAGTGGAGAGACAGAATGGGGCTCAAAGGTTTGAGATCATATGCAGATACAACAAAAGTGATGGTATCTAGGGCTGGTGGAAGTACTGTCAAAGTAGAGGGAGTGTGGTACAACAAAAGTGATGGTATCTAGGGCTGGTGGAAGTACTGTCAAAGTAGAGGGAGTGTGGTAATATGTTGTTTACCATAAGAGTGTGGGAAATAACTCCATTTTGTGCAGTGTTTGTGATAAGTAGGTGTGTAAGAGATGTATCAGAGGTTGGCTGCAACATTATGCTGATTTCATGTGTGGTGTGTCGGGAAGAGCAGGCAGAGATTGTGAGGTGTAAAAGGACTGATCTTGCTGGAAAGTCTTTCGAGTGTGTGGGGGAGTTTTGTAACCTGGGAGATATGTTATGTGCTAGAGGTAGATATGTGGCAAGGGAAAGTAGTGGCTGGAGGAAGTTCAGTGAGCTGTTGCCTCTCATATGCTTAGGGATCTTTGTATGCAGCATGTGTTACAAGTGTAATGTTAAATGGTGAGACCCGGGCAGTAAATAGGATATTCATAGGCTCAAACTTACAGAAATAACAATGATTACAAGGATGTGTAATATGTCCTTAAATGAGAGGCCTGGGAGGGCTAGGATTGAGACTGGAGAGTTGAGAGAAAGGATGGGACTTGACTGTATTGCTACTGTGACGAGGAGAGGTAGACTGAGATGGTTTGGGCATGTTGAGGGGATAAAAGGATGACAATTGGGTGCAGAAAGTGAGAACTGTGAATGTCGGGAAGGGCTGTGAGAGGCAGACCAAAAAGACCTGGGATGAAGTCATAGAGTGCGACCTCAGAGATAAGGGACTAAAAAGGGAGACTGCCGGAGACTGAGCAGCACAGATGGCCGACTTTAAGTGACCAAAGCCGATTCATGTAAGCATGTTGGAGCCTTTATAAATGATAATGAACAATATTATACAAGGAGAAAGCACAACAGGTGTTAAGCCTACAGAAATGAATCTCCTTTCCAGAGAAAGCTATGAAAAGATAACCAAAATCAAGATCCATTTATTTCAAGATGCCTGGACACATGGTATTTAAGACTGAAAGACAAACTAATGAACATAAAGACAAAGACATACTGCCTAATGACCGCCCAGTCTGCAGCATCATAGTGCCACAGATGCTGCTTCTTAGGAGGGTCCACAGGCATCAATGGAGCAACAAGACAGGTTATAGATTGTGATGTGAGGAGCACAATTGGGAGGGAAAAAAAAAAATAGAGGCCTCCCCAAGGGGGATATCACACCAGCCGCGAGCCGCTACATATACAGCGCTGCTCAGAATATTACCTTGACCTTGACCTATTTTTGTCAACTTCGAACCTGCAGGAGATTTTCACCCCTACTACACACCTGTAAAATTTTGTGATGATACCTTAAGTGGCTGTGAAGTTATCATGCTAACACACACACAGACCTTGACTTACTTTCACCAATTTCAAACTTGTAGAAGATTTCCATCCCTACTACGCACATGTAAAATATTGATTGAACGGTTGCGAAGTTAACGTGCTAACAAATACACAGACAGACAGACAAATTGAAAACAATGCCAGCTTCACTATCATGGCAGGAAAAAAGTGGTACAAGAAAAAGAAAAGATGTAGGCTTTTTGACAAGTGAATCAGTAAAAGAAGAGTACAACCAATCCTAGAGACGAACATTAAAGTCTCCAAAATTAGATGATTAAGGAATGGAAAGAATGTGTTCCACATTCAATGAAACAGTCAAAGAAGTATGAAAAGTCCACAGAGACAGGAGAGAGGCAAAAGACACAGATATAATTCTTAGAAACCATCAAGACAGCCACAGGTACAGTGCAAAATATTCAGAAGATTCAAGTTTAGGGGTTAGATCACTGAACAAATTCTGTGCACACAATAATCACCTGTGACTCTGAAAGCACTGACTGATTAATGAAACAGTACTGGTGGCATGCTCTGAAGAGTACACAGAAGTAAATCGATGTAGGGAAGTTGCTGACAGTAGCCTCAAACAGCTCAGTCTTGATGAGGAACAGAGCATGAATCTTAAGAGAAGAAAAGGCTGTGTTCAGCCGAGAAGAAATAGAAGGAAAGACCATGAAGACTAATGAAATTAATGAAAAGTGTGTCAAGTGTGTCAGACAATGGTCCACGACACCTCTTTTGGTTGTCTCCATGAAAAGAACCATCATCATCACCATAACATAATTTCCAACTTTTTCAATGACCTGGGCAGAATCCAGAAATATCGAGGAAAAAAGAAAAATACGAAAAATTTATAAAAAAAAATTGGAAACATAATTTATACCACCTTCAACAATCTTTAGTGCAGACAGGCTACTATCATCAATGATCATCATCATCACCAAAATCATCATCATCATTCTATCCATGTTCAAAAAAAAAAAAAAAGGGGGGGGAGGGGATTCAGAAAGAGGGAACAGAAAAGACAAATTCACAAAGCTTTGAAAATCTGGCTTACTCCTGCAATCAAAAGGTGTTCACACAACACAAAATTTCCATTTAACTAAATCCATACATCTATCAGTCTACAGGGCTGTTGTTGTTGCTGTTAACACCAGTCTGTCTGGCCATGCAGACCCACCAACTGCAGGCAAGCAACTGCCCGGCCCAGGATGGCTGTCCTGTGCAGTGAACTGATGTTCTCTTGTGGCAGACAGTGCCTTGCTACGGTGAGGCACAGGGAAGAGCATGGAAGGTTGGTTCCTGGATGAAGGCTACACTGGCATCTCTCCACCTAGTTAGCATGGGCACCATTATAGGCTCCACTTCACCCTGTTATTTAGTTATATGGTTTACACTCAGCAGAGTAAATGTTTCCTAGGTTACAGGAAGCCATTGGGCTTGTACATCAGTGTAGACACCTGATGTGGAAAGAGGAGCAATTATGCGACGGGATGTATGGAAGAAATATGAAGAGATGAAAGCAGACACAGAAAAAGAATGATAAAGGTGAGGGAAAAAGTAAGCAGCATCTAGCTTTTCATTATCCTCAATGAAGTGGGCAGGAATTAAAATGATGGAAAGGAAATTAAAAGCAGTAAAAATTATCAAAGTAACCAGTAAAATGGAGAATCAGCTTCTTCCACATGGTCATCCTATAACTCTTCAAAAATAGTTACTGTCATACTGTGTACTTATTTATCATTCACTAAAATGATAATTACAAGAACTATTACTGTACTATTACCACTATAACAATATGCACCACAATCAATACTGCTACTTACTATGCTGAAGTAATTATTCACTGCATGCATTTCTTTGTCACTGTCCACATTGCAGTTGGAAATGACATTATCCAATATGAGAAAAACTCAAGCTTAGAGAACCCAATTCACCTCTTAAGCTTATGTTGCTAGTTTGAATGTGGGGAGTATGAAGGGGAGAAAGGGAGACGTGGCTGAGATAATGAGTGAGGAAAGTGTTGATGTATGCTGCATGCTGAAGTCAAGCTGGAGAGGGGGGGTCATCTGGGATGATTAGTGGTAAGAATGTCTGAACTAAGCTCCATTGTAAAGAAGGGATGGTGGGTCTGGGGGAGCTCGGATCTTGCTGGCTGAGAGGTGGGTTGAAATAGATGAATGTGATTAGGGTCAATGACAGAAAAATAGTTGTGAAGCTTTTGGCCGGTAAGAAAGTGTTCAGTAATATCTGGGTCTGTCTCACAAGCTTAGTTAAACAATGAAGTGAAGATATATTTTCAGATGACCTGAGACATGTTGCTGGGGGTATGGGTGTTAAAGATATGACTATGGTGCTTGATGGTGATGTAAATGGACAGATGGGGGGACAAGCTTGGGGGTATGAAGGAATACTTGGAGGATGGGATTATGGAACTAGAATGTACAGATGGAGAGAGAATACAGTACTAGAGTTTGATCTATCTATCTATTTATTGCCAGACGCCTCAATCCCGCACGGGGTGGCCACAAACAAATCGCCTCCAAGTCGCTCTGTCCCCCGCCATTTCATTATCCCGCTCCCAACTCACATCCCCCTCTCTCATATACCTCTCCACTCCATCCCATCCTTGGCCTCCCCCTCTCTCTCCCCCCCCTCCACCTCACTCACATACACTCTTCTCGTCAGTCTTTCACTCTCCATCCTCTCCACATGCCCAAACCACCTTAATGTGTTTCTCCTAACGCTTCCTATCACGTCCACATCCACACCACATCGCTCTTTGACTTCCTCATTTGTTAGTATGTCTCTCCATGTGACTCCACATGCTCCTCTCAAATAACTCATTTCCACTGCTCTCACTCTTGACTTCTGTCCTTCCAACAGGGTCCAAGCTTCACTTCCATATGTTAGAGTTGGTATCACAGTACTGTCATGTATACTTCCATGCTCACTTCCCTGCTTCTTATCACTGCTTTCAATGAACCAGCAACCTTCATTCCTTGCTGCACCCTTTCAACACTTCACCCTCCCAGACTTCCATCCTTAATCATCACACTACCCAAGTACTTAAATGCGCTCACAGTCTCCATATCATCCCCATCCAATCTCACTGTACATTCACTGGCTTCACTTTTCTCAAAGACCATCACTTTACTTTTCCCTACATTCACCTTTAGATTCTGTTTCTTACACACTCTCCCAAACTCATCTACCAAGCCTTGCAGCTTCCCTTCGTCTTCACTCAACAACACAGTATCATCTGCAAACAACAGTACAGGGAGTTTCCAAA
Source organism: Birgus latro (assembly GCA_018397915.1). Taxonomy (NCBI): domain Eukaryota; kingdom Metazoa; phylum Arthropoda; class Malacostraca; order Decapoda; family Coenobitidae; genus Birgus; species Birgus latro. The sequence goes on along the minus strand of JAGKTI010000828.1, from coordinate 2,258 downwards.
CACTGCCCTCTCTCACTAAGGCCACTCCAACATTCACTGCCCAACCTTGTATCTCTTTTGTAACCCCATCCATGTACAGACTGAACAACCATGGAGACAAGAAACATCCTTGTTTCAATCCAACCTTCAAATGGAAAGATTCACTCAGTTTGCCATCTACACGCACTGCAGCCTTAACACCCTCATACATGCTCTTCGCTGCCTTCAACAATTATGAGGAAGCACAAAATGTGGTGATTTGTAACACTTCATTAGGAAAAAGAGAGTGAAGAATAATAAAATACAGGTCTGAGGATGGTTACAACCACACTGACTGCAGTTCAGTGTGTGTGTGTGTATGTGTGTGTTCTTACCTAACTATCTTTACAGGATACAATTGTGTGTGTGTGTGTGTGTGTGTGTGTGTGTGTGTGTGTGTGTGAGTCAGAAAATTATACAGGAAGTTTGTCAGGGATGTAAAAGTCCCTGGTGTTGAGGAACATGTATTCCTGCACTGACTGCTTGTGTATGACAGGTTGAGAAAATGTTCAGGGAAGAAAATGGCTCATGTACCTATGGGAAGTGAGTGGAAGCTGAAGAACCATGAAGTGTGGGAAGTTTTCTATATAAACTGCAGTGATGCGAAGAAGGAATTAAGCAAGCTAAGACGCCATGACAGGTTTACCTAGGCGGTAAGATGTCTAAACAAAAACCTGAGAGTCACTGAGCTAACCTGTGGCTGGTCAAGGGCTTCACCAAGGCATTAATTTGTTTACCGACAGGAAGGCAACAGCTCATAACCTACATCTAGAATAAATCACTGGGCTGAAGGGGTTACTCCTTCAATCTTGTGATGTATTTTACTGATTTATGATTGTCATGGATATTTCCATATCATCTGATTCAACTTTGGGGAGCCTTTTTGTGGTGATTGCATAATGAAGCCTGAATCTAACCTCACCAGTTCAAAACTTCTCTCCGAAAATGAACAAAACTGTCTGAAGGAGTTCATCATCGGACAGAAGGTGTTTAGGACTAGCTTCCCAATTCTGAATATGGCCTCCCCCAAAAGTAATAAAACTGATTAAAAGCAAAACAAGTAAAACAGAGATAATGATTAGACTAAATCCTTTTTATACTAACAACCTAAAACTGCCACCTCGACTTTCATAAATGCTAAGCTGTAACAATACATTAACACTAAAATATGATGCTGGTCATGAAAGAGTGCTGCGGACAGGATACAGGTCAAAGTACTGTCTTATTCTGGCACTGAGCTATGTGAAATAAGCTGGAAAAGGATGAAAATCTCAGCCAAGTTAAGGTGTAATAATTATAGTATTAAATGTCATGCTAACCCATCATGGCATAGGCGGCACTGATGGGCATGACGATGACTCCCACGGTGAGGTCCGCCGCGGCCAGGCTCATGATGAACAAGTTGGACACCTGCCGACAAAACATATCTTAGCAATTTATTTTCTGTTTTATCTTATGAGCTGATCAGCATCTCAGCACACCTGAAACAAACTATTTTTTTAAAACTCAAGATAATAACCCCTTAGCATACCAGCTGAAACTTAGCAAAACCAATTTAAAATTTATCTATCTGTAGCCTGAAGCCACAATCCCTTAAGGGGTGGCCTTTCGACTTTGAGTTACTTGTTCTACGGGGAGAGACATTAACCCTCCATCACCCCACTTACTGACATGTAGGAAACACACACGGTCAGGTTATATGGTTGCAATTTTTTTTATGAAATTATAAAACTTAACAGATTACACATGCTGGGAAAAAGAATAGCAATTTAATTTTTACTTATAATAGGCTTCTTAGCAACTTCCTTAACTTATTCTATCAAACTACAGACCCCTTCGAAAATTCTTTAATGACAAGGCAATACATCACTTATCAACTAAAAATTCTTATGAGACAATTACCCCTTTCCTTTTCCTAATTAAAAAAAAGAAAGATGCAGCTACTATTGTTCTTTTTCCCACAATACACCTTTCAATATGTGCATTTTAGCTGTGTTTGTGATGCTATATTGAATTCACTCATACTTAAAAGGAACTGAATCCAGGGCCCTTTAAGTGACAGATGTGCTGAGCCAGGGCTGATATTCATACATGTAAACAAACTTTTTTTTTTTTTTTACAAAGTTCTTGTCTGTAGGAAGGACATGGAAATGACTGAGCAGAAACTTCCTTGCTCTTCTAGTAAAAATGAAAGAGGGGCAATCCTCACTGAACACAAAAATGTGTGTGTGTGTGTGTGT
>JAGKTI010000827.1:93147-110865 GCA_018397915.1 Birgus latro | reverse complement strand
TATATTCACTTGTCTGTTCTCATTAGTTTCTCTCGTTCTCCTAACAGAATTTATTCCTTTCGCAACAGGTTTATATTGTCAGCGTAAATTCTCGACATTTTTCACTCCATCATCATTTGCCTTTCTTTTCACTATAGTAACAACTTTGAGATGGAGCTTTTCATCGTCGGTTTGCATCACCATTGACGATCATTATAGCTAAGACAAAACATAGCTTGTCATGCTCGCTACGTTTTCTATGAAAAGTTTGAAAAAGAAAACAAGTGTGTTGGGCATAACTATACTAAACAGAAACATTATGCTCTGATATTAATTTTATCATGTCCTGGTCTTTTAATAGTTTTATTTACCGTTTTTTCTCATTTTGCAAAGTAATGAGATTTGTTTTATCATGTATGTGCCGATGCCATTGTACCTCACTTTACATTAGTATGGGTTATTCATTCCTTGTTCGCCTTCAGCGACAACGATCCCAGGTGAGTTGAGGCTTGTACTAAGTGGAAATAAAGAATCTAAAGATACCTCATTGTACGGGAAGTTTTTGTCATTCCTGGGACGTTTCGACAAAGGAATTCGTGTGTGTGTGTGTGTGTGTGTGTGTGTGTGTGTGTGTGTGTGTGTGTTAATATCAAAGAATCGTACCCAGCACTTACTACTCCATTCAGGATATTGGTAATTGGTGGTGATGGTGATGGTGATGGGAACGGTGTTAGCTGGTGTTGGTGGTGGTGATAGTAATGGTGGTATTTGGTGGTGGTGGAGGTAACGGTGGTAGCTGGCGGTGGTGGAGGTACTGGTGGTAATTAGTGGTATTGGTGGTAACTGGTCGTGGCGGTAATAGTGGTAGTTGTTGTTGTTGGTGGTGGTGGTGGTAATGGTGGTAGTTGGTCGTGGTGGAGGTAACGATGGTAGCTGGAGGTGGTATTGGTGGTAGTTAGTTGTGGTGGTGGTAATGGTGGTAGTTGGTTGTGGTGGTGGTAATGGTGGTAGTTGGTGGTGGCAGTAGTGACGGTAATGGTGGTACTTGTTGGTGGCTGGTAATGGTGGTAGCGTAGTTGGTTGTGGTGGTGGTAACAGTGGTAGTTGGTTATGGTGGTGATGGTAATTGCGGTGGTTAATAATGATTATCATGGTGATTGATGGCGATGATAATCGTGTTTGAGATCATACAACCATTAATATTGGTGTAATTATCATCATCCTGTAGATAATGTGTGTGTGTGTGTGTGTGTGTGTGTGTGTGTGTGTGTGTGTGTATTTACCTATTTGTATTTACATATTTGTAGTATACAGGAATTGAGCTAAGCTCGTGTTGTCCTGTCTCCATATCTACATTCATCTAATCTAGTTTTAAATACATGAATGTTTTTCTCCTGCACCACCTCTTCGTCTAAGTCATTCCAAATACTTATGCTTCTATTTGGGAAACTGAACCTTTTGAGATCATTAAGACATCTACTTTTCCTCAACTTGAAGCCATGACCTCTTGTTCTTCCATCATCCAACACAAAAAGATCCTCTCTATCCACCCTTTCCAATTCTCTTACATTTCTAAATATCGTGATCAAGTCACCTCTTTTCCTTCTCTCGCGCAGTGTTGGTAACTTCAGTTTTTCCAATCTCTCCTCGTAGGTGAGTTCTCTTAAACGTGGTATCATCTTCGTTGCCATCCGTTGAACCCTTTCTAGTTTATCAATATGCTTCTTCAAATAAGGTGATCATACCACCGCCGCATACTCTAGTCTTGGTTTTATCATGGTCACTATCAACTCCCTCAACATTTCCTCATCCATATAATTAAAAGCCACTCTCATGTTGGTCAGTAATCCAAAAGTTCCCCCAATAATTTTGTTTATATGCGTTTCTGGTGACAAGTCATCCCGAATAATCACTCCCAAGTCTTTCTCATCCTTTCTTTTACTAATCATCTCATTGCCCATTTTATATGTCCAGTGTGGTCTTCTTTCACTTATACCCATTTCTAATACATGACACTTCTTGGCATTAAAGTCCATTTTCCAAGTCTGGCTCCAGCTGTGTAGTTTGTCCAAGTCCTCTTGCAGTTCTTTACAACTATCAATACATTTAATATGTTTCATAATTTTAGCATCATCTGCAAACATACTCATGTAACTATTCAAACCCTCTGGCAAATCATTTACATTTATCAGAAACATTACTGGGGCCAGGACAGAGCCCTGGGGTACTCCACTAGTCACATTTCTCCATTGTGAAACCTTGTCTCTTATTACTGTTCTCATCTGCCTTCCTATCAAATAATCTCCCATCCACTTTAATAGTTTCCCATGCACCCCTCCAAATGTCCTCAACTTCCACAATAGTCTTATAGGGCACCCTGTCAAATGCTTTCTTAAGATACAGATAGACACAGTCCACCCATCCCTCTCTCTCCTGTACGACATCTGTTACCCTACTATAGAAACTTAATAGGTTAGTAACACATGATCTTCCTTCCCTAAAACCAAACTGTCTTGGTGTTATCACTTCATTTTCTTCTAAATACTTTATCCATCTTTTTCTAATAACTTTCTCACAGATTTTACAAACAATACTAGTAAGTTACAGGTCTATAATTAAGTGGATCCTCCCTATCTCCTCCCTTAAAGACTGGCACAATACTTGCTCTTTTCCAATCTTTAGGTAACTGTCCATTTTCAAGCGAGGTCTTGATGATGACATAAACTGGCCACACTAACTGGTCGGCACATTCCTTCAGGATCCATCCAGCCACACCATCTGGTCCCATTGCTTTTCTCACATCCAAATCCTTCATCAGCTGTAGCACCTCATTCATGTCAACTGTAATTTCGGCCATTCTCGTCAGCCTGGGTTCCATTTCAGGCTCCCTAAATTCGTCTTCCAATACGTAAACTGACTGCAGCTTGTTGTTCATTATTTCACACAAGTCTTCCTCTCTTTCGTATGTTTCATCTCCATCCCTCAGTCGTATTATACTGTCCTTAACTTTCATTTTGCCATTTACAAACCTATAAAATAGTTTCGGCTCTTTTTTTACAGCTAGATACAACATCTTTTTCGTATTTCCTTTCCTCTTCTCTCCGTACCCTTACATATTCATTTCTAACCTGCTTGTACTCCTCCCAAGCCCTTTCACTATACCTTCTTCTCACTTTATTCCATGCTTTTTTCCTTGCCTCTTGTGCCATCCTACATCTGTTGTTCAACCATTCTTTCTTCCTTTCCATAGCTGCAGAACATTTTGGGACATACTTAGTAACTCCTGTTTTATATACTTCTATCAAAAACTCATATTTCTCATCAACATTTGTGATCATATTAATTTTACTCCATTCTACATTTTGGAAAAAGTTCCTCAGGGAAGCAAAGTCTGCCTTCCCATAATTGCATCTATTTTCTCTGTGTTTTTCATCTCTTTCTCCTTCCCTCACTCCTACCACGTCCATCTCACTTACCAGATGATCACTTTTACCAAAGGGGCAAATTTAGGTTATGTTTCTCACATCATTTGGGTCCTTTGTGAATACTAGGTCGAGCCTGGATGGTTCATCAACACCCCTAATTCTTGTGTTTTCTTTGATCAACTGGGTTAACATGTTTTCTATCATCAATTCCATTAATTTATTTCCCCATGATTCTTCATTGTTCCCAGCATCCATACTTTCCCAATCAACTTCTCTACAATTATAATCTCCCATTAATATTATTCTATTTCTTCGTTCAAATAACATTTCTAGCCTAATAATGGATTCTCTTATTAACTGTTCGTAATCTTCCTTTGTCCATGCCCTAGTTTTGGGGGGCATATAAAAAACTATTACATCCATTTTTTTCTCCATAACTGTCCTCTATTACAACTCCCAAAAGTTCAGCCTTGGTACTTTCAATTTCTATATTCTTTACTCTTAGGTCATTACGGGTTAATATCACTATACCTCCCCCAAATTTACCTTCTCTGTCCTTCCTCCAAATCTTATAATTGTTCCAGCCAAATAATTTTGTATCGACATCTCGGGGCAATTTAGTCTCTACTAAGCAAACAATTTCAGGTTTATTTTCATTTAAGTAGTCTCCAATTTCCCCTTTCTTAGATATTAATCCTTCTACATTGCTGTACATGATGCTCAGATTTGCTGCACTTTTTTTTATCTTTACTCGTCTTCTCTTTTTCATATTCATATCCATCCCCTTTGTTTCCTTCACGTCTAGTTCTTCACATACCACTTCCTTGCTTTCTTGTCCATCACTCCAAAAAAAAGTTTTACGTTCTTCCTCTGTCCTCCTGACATTATTTTTTCTTTACTTGGTCCTTCAAAGATTTTAAAACTTCTCTTTCTTCATCATTCAAGTTTTTTCTTACTATAATATTTTCCATCCCTGCTTCTTTACTCAGTTTCCAGGTCACCTTAAGTATGTCATTTACTACACCTTCTGAAGACATCTTAATTCTAATTGGTCTTGCTTCCCCTTTCTTATATGGCCCTATCCTCCTTACTTCCTCAATTTCTTTTTCCCACTTGTTTCCTTCGGGATCGATCTTGTCCAATATTTGCATCACCTGATTTGAGTCTCTCTCGAGTCTCACAGACCTAACTTTTTCTTCCTCCTCCCTGTTTCCAAATATTATCACACATCTGTTCCTTTCTACTGTTTCTCTCACTATTTTCTCTTTTTTCTTCAATATTTTCTTTACATTTTCTTCCATTTTTTCTTGTTAATTTTCCTTTCTTCCTGTGTGTGTGTGTGTAAATGTCCCTAAAATATCGGATCTTCTAGAAAGCCAGAGTGGAAGAGCGAGAAGGTGGGGGAAGGAAGGGGGATGAAGGGAGAGAGACGAGGTAAGGGGGTAAGGATGGAAGGGAGAGAGGATGGAGAGGAGGGACGAGGATCGAGGGGGAGAGAGGATCGAGGGGGAGAGAGGATCGAGGTAGGGGGTTAAGGATGGAGGGGAGGGAGGTGGTAAGGGGGGATGGAGGAAGAGTGCTTCTTAGAGAGAAGGAGGTGGAGGGAAGAATGATGACAAGGAGGGGAAAGGAAGGAAAGGACATGAGGAAATGGAATAAAGGAGAAAGAGAGAGGGGGAGGGGGAGGGGGAGAAGAGGAGTTGGATGGAGAAAGAAGAGGTGTGACGGGAGGGTAGTGATGGAAACCAATGACCGCTAGTGTTTGTTCACATTCGTTCGTCTAGGGTAAATTCACTCTGATAGGTGACATACTGAGATGTTTTAGCTACATATTCGTACTGTATTTCTTGTCGTCGCTCACTTACACTCCTCCTATTTCTACACCCTCGCTCCTGGAGCGAGAGGGTGTTGTGTGTGTGTGTGTGTGTACCTATTTGTAGTATACAGGAATTGAGCTAAGCCCGTGTAATCCTGTCTCCATATCTATATTTATCTAATTTAGTCTTAAACATATGAATGTTTTTTTGCCTGCACCACCTCTTCGTCTGTCATCCCAAATACTTATGCTTCTATTTGGGAAACTGAACCTTTTAAGATCATTAAGACATCTACTTTTCCTCAACTTGAAGCCATGACCTCTTGTTCTTCCATCATCCAACACAAAAAAATCCTCTCTATCCACCCTTTCCAATTCTCTTACATTCCTAAATATCGTGATCGTCACCTCTATCCTTCTGTCGCACAGTGTTGGTAACTTAAGTTTTTCCAATCTTTCCTCGTGTGTGTGTGTGTGTGTATGAAACAGGTATCCGATTTTAACCTAACTAGATGGAAATGTTTAGGGTCAGCCAATGAGGAAATCTACTGTATTGAGAACAAGAAGTCAAAGGTCAAGATCACAAGGCTAGGTCAACCGTTCACCCAACAATATTAATTTCAAATGTTTTCATTCATTTTAACTCACACTTTATGGCTAAATTAAGTACATTTTTACCAGATATCAGATAAACAGGTGCGTATGAACCAATACGCCCATGCGGTAAATAACTGCCGATTCGGTAATTTGTCGCATCGCTCGCAAGCATGACCTTGAGCGTTATAGACGATTGCAAGCCTGGGCCGAACTCACCAGAAGATTCATCTCAATCAAGCAATTAAAGGCACAATATATAGTGTGGTGTGATAAGGAATCTGCATCTGGAATGAGTCCTGCCTGAAAAACGAAGGAATAATGTGATATCGCCGTTACTTAACCAAAAATGTAAGTAGTGACACTGGTGAAAAAAAAAATCTACAAAGCCCTGTAGCTAATCAAATTAATCAGCCATGATATAGATATAAATAAACAAGTTAACCTTATCTGGAGAACACTACTGATATCATTGTAATTCATGAATTAAAAAAAAAAAAAAATCCTGCTCTGTGTGGGATCTGGTAATACTGACGGCAGCGTATGACAGAAGGAAGGTGAGTGCAATATATTTTGTATAGTGGTACTACTAGGACACACCAATGACAGCCATAGTATTTTGTGTACTTGAATTTGATGTATGAGTTACATAAAAATATTGGTTATTAAATGAAAAGCACTTAGTTATAGGCTTCTGTTCATTTCCATTTTTCATGCAGTCTTAATTGTTTGTAAATCCTTGGCAATTTATACCAGCTTCCTACCCTTTTTTATTGTCAGTAATCTCAGTATTGTTTCTTTAAAGTATATTCTCATTCATCAGCATGATACAATTTGAGTCTGTATGCAAGGTGTAAAGTAAAATCAGGTAGTTCAATTATATAAGGGAGAGGAGGGACTCCAGTTCATAGGTCTGCCAATTGTCACATCTGCATTAAAATGATTGAATGTAACCTAGTAAACTGTAATTTGGGATCCTGTTCAAGCAGCCCCCAAAATAATATGTCCCCAAATAACTCAGATTAGGTTAGGTTAGATTGATATGGATGAAACAATTGGGGACGGAAAACCCGTTGAGCCTGATCAGTCTGATAACACAGAACTGTAATGTAGATGAGATAGCGAATGGTTCGAAGAACAGGAGAATGCATTGCTCCTTACTGATTGTATACAAAATGTGATGATATATATGTGATGGGATAGTCTTAGAGATGACCTCCCACAACTTGAGTAGATTATTAAAATTTTAAATAAACCCCACAATTATGGACCAAAACTATATACTGTATTATCCATACACTTGAGCAGTTTAAATAAGCATTCTTCATTATTCATTGGTTAACATATCTGTTATAGGAAAGCTTTGAAGATCAGGGAATACTGTATGTGAAGTCAGGTGAGGCATTATGGAATATACTATGAAACAGAAAGCATATAAAAAAATATTGACTTGTGAGCCAACTCTTTGCCAAAGGAAACACAAATATTTATTTATTTACTTTTTTTTTTAAAAGAAAATTGAGTCAACTTTTTGCCTGATTTAGTTCTTTTCTTTTCCTTTTTAAAGTAAACTTTCCAAGTTAGCTTTAATCCTAGATCCTTGGGACCAAACCATGTCATCTTTCGGATCTACTAGGGGTATATTTTATAGGGTTGAAAAAACAAATTCATCATCTACCAGTCATATTTTCAAGCTAACCCAGGTATCTTATAGACAGAAATTTGGTAAATTTTTACTTTGGGCACTGTTGGCTCTCATGGTAAAACCAGAGCTGTTCTGATATTTTCTTATGTACGGCAATTATTATGATTCTTTATAACCTTTATTGTGGTTGAGGCTGCAGTGTTTGCCAGTAATAAAGATTTTAACTTAACCAAGCATCCTTACAGAGGTCTAGTATTTTTGATGAGGCTTTTATTGATGGTGCTAAATGTGATTCATATACAATATTGTGTCATTTGTCAAGTTGCACAACTGTCTCTACTGTAATTAAATTTTGCCTTGGTTGTTTCAGATGCAGTACTGAAGTCAAGGTGCTGGTGGGGGATACCTTTATTTATGATTACCCCAGCACTGATGAGACAGCCTTCTTTACATGAATTGTTGGCATTTTTCATCCCTACCTACCTGCTATGAATGGTGTGAAGTTTGTGGGCAGTCATAACAGTGCATCATGAGATATGTACAGTACTGTTTAGCTGGCATAATACTGTATTACTAATATGCGTCTTTAAACAGATTTTTGCTTCATTCATACCTGAGATTACAAACTAAGCCTATCACTGTCCTGTATCCTGTGCACATAAGTCAGGCTTAAAACTGCTGTCTGTATCTTCAGTGCATATAGCAAGTAATTAGCCAAACATGCATAAGTAGTGTGGAAAAGATGTTGAGCTATAAGATTGTCTTATTCTACCATTGAACTACAGGAAATAAGGTGCAAAAGGACAAAAATCTGTTAACATAAATGAATAATATGAGAGCTGAATTCTGTATATATACAGTACTTGAGTAAACAAGCAAAAAAAAAAGTCATATGTACTGTATTGTATTATGCTTTTTTTCTTTGTATTTTTAAATTCTTTGTTGTCTTTCGTTAACATAGTGTGCAAAGTTGTTGGGTTTATCACATTATCATAATACAGAACTGTGATATGAATACACAGGTGAAGAACCTGTAAAGGCACAGTACAGTGGTTGGAAGTGATTCTGTGATGAGTGTCACAGGTGTAGCACAAGACAAGGGGTTTGAGTGCCAGCAGTGTGGCAAACAGTTCGGGAAGAAAAGCAATCTCTCAAGACATTTACTAGTTCATACTGGAGTGAAAGACTTTGTGTGTGGTGACTGCGGTAAGCGGTTTTCTCAGAAGAGTGGTCTCAGCAAACATGCCCTCATTCATGCAGGAATCAAGAACTTTCAGTGTGTTGAATGTGGTAGGCAGTTCACTCAGAAAAGTGCCCTAAAACAACACCAGCTTATTCATACTGGAATTAAAAGCCACATTTGTCATGAATGTGGAAAACAGTTTGCAACAAAGAGCCAGTTAACTAGGCATACAGTAGTTCACTTAGGAATTAAAAAGTATAGATGTGTGAAGTGTGGTACTCGATTCACTGAAAGTAGCAGCCTCAAGAAGCACATGCTGATTCATGCAGGAGTAAAACAATATGAGTGTGATGTATGTGGTAAGCAGTTTACTCAGCGTGGAACCTTAACTGAACACTTACTTATCCACAGAGGAATCAAGAAGTTCACATGCGATGAGTGTGGGCAGCTGTTTCTAAGAAAAAGGGATGTTAGAAAGCACATTAAAACCTTCCACAGTCCACAACTATATCAGTGCCAAGCTTCATGATAATTTGCAGTATTCCATTACATGAATGTTGTTGTAGCTAAGGTTAGGAGTTTTGTACAGATGTATTGAAAGCTTAACTTCTTCAGTTTGTAGACATATTTTCATAATTCTTGATATTTCCATCTTATTTTACTCAGTTTTGATGAGATTCTGAAATGGAGAGATTAAATATAGCCTTCATTAACTCCACTACTAAGGGTCTTTCAGGAGCTAAGTAGAATCATCCCATGACAGCAAAAATAAAACAGAAAATGCATCATGGTAGCAAAGGGGTTAAACAGGAAACATAATTCAGAACTACTTTGTGACTAATTCATTGGCTGAAAATTTTTCAAAATTAAGCATGATCAGAGCTCAGCCACTGTAGGTCAGTGGACTGGCGAAGTTTACTTCATAGTTCCATGGTAATACACGTGTGAAAGTATTATACACACACAGACAATTAATTTTCACAATTAGGGGAAGACGTAGTTCAGTAAAACTGGGCATATCAGACTGCAGTACAAAATGTGGGGAAAGTCCAGTGTAACCACTCTCATCCAAGAGATAAAATATCATAAAATAAGCACAGTAGTTCAGTGCTGGAAACTGCACTGGTAATACACTAGGTAATGTAAAGAAAGATATGTGTACATACTCATGTAACTTGTTTACTGTACTATGCTTGATGATAACTATATAGCTACTTAATATTGAATTTACTGATGCCTAGTGGTCAAGTGGGTTAAGGCACTCTAGTTGGATGTGTCCCATACAGTGGCGGATTTACACTGAGGCTGATGAGGCTGCAGCCTCAGGCCCCGGGCATTCAGGGGGCCCCTGATGATTAAAACATAAATCAATATATAAAATAAATAAACTAAATTAAAATAATGTGAAATAAAATACAATAATTTTAAAAAAGTCTAAGAATGTTGATATACTGAAGGCAGCCATAACTCAGCACTAGGGTCGGCAGGATTTGGTGACTTTTTACATTAGGCTTTTCATACATGTACCTACTCAATAAGCATTTTTAATGATTTCAAACAATAAAATTACTTTGCAAATCAGAAAGCTTGAAAAGTGAAGTTCCTTAAGTAGGCATTAACTTGCATATGAAAAACTGACTTTAGTTTCCTTAGACTTTAGTTCATATAATTTAATTTATTTGTATTTAAGGAAAATACAATAGCAACAAACCAATAATATTCTCTTTTCTTCATATTGAGTTTGTTATGGAAATGTATACAATAATTATCAATATTTTCATACAGACATGAATTGATGCCATTGATTTTATATAACTACTAATCTGATTAGGTAATTTGTACACTTGGTCTTGGGATGAATATGTGAATTATACAATCAAATATTTTCATTGTTTTTCTATTGCTCAAGTTTGTAATCGAATTTACCTCTTTATGAATACGATATGATACAGGATAACAACAAATCAATCCTTTCAATATAAATTAAACACAGAACCTGCCTACACATGATGCTGATTACTGTTGTTCACATTGAAACATGTACTAAAACAAAATATGATAAATATATACATGTCTATTGAAAGGGCCCCTGACCTGAAGTAGCCTCGGGCCCCAAGTACCACTCGTCCGCACCTGGTCCCATAAGGGTTTCTCAGAGGAGTTTTTGAGGTTTATTGCTTGCTTAATGGCACTCATAGGTGAGTGAATGGGCCCTTTTGCTGTAGTGCTTGTATAATGTAGCCTTGGCCCAGGCCTGCCTTATCCAGATTTCATTGACAGTACATGATTGGATCATGGACAGATGGATAGAATATCTGTTAAAAGAGTTTTGAATCAAGTATCAATTGCTTTGGACTAACACTCAGTGTATATAGTAAATGTTTTTGTGGAGTACAGGAAACCATTTGATCACCAATTAATGAAGGTAATGTGCAGATTGGTTTTGCCTGTGTGATTGAACCCATGTTTCAAAAGCTTTAATGATGTGAATGATTGTGTGGCTATCTGTTGATACCTGTAGTACTAATTTGTTGCTTTCTCTTTTTTGTTTCAGGATCATACCCACCCTACTTTTTAAGTATGAATCATGGTGATGATTCTGATGATACTGTATAAAAAGCATTACCAGCCTGGAGTTTTCACAGTACAAATTTAATACTAGTCTTGTACAATAGAGGTCATTAAATAAATAACAGTTGAAGGTTTGATTCTGCTTTGGAGTTTCAAAATCCCTTCACTCTAATGTCAATTACTCTATAGTACATGTGTGCATTATGTTTTTTTATATGCAGTGTCTCCATTACTTGTCATTACTCTGATGATTTCACAGAGAGCACTGTTGCTTTTGTGTGTTTGTGTGTGTGTTTGTAGGGGGGGGCAAGCATTTCTATTTGAATACAGTACAGTACATTTCATATGTGTATTATGAGTACATAAAGTTCCTTCTTTTTGCTGTATTAATATAAATAGAAGGCATACACATAAATGTACCTCTGCAGAATTAAAACTAAAAGCATCCCCTGTTTCTAAATGTAATGACAGAAGAAAGATACTTTTTGGAGGTATTGTTCAGTTCTTACTGATGTTTTTGTTTTTTTATTTTTCCCTAAAGTAATTCGTTAGTAGTGGACTCATCCTTTATTTATTTATTTTTACATATGGATCTAAACTAGGGTAGTATAGTAAAATAATAGCAGAATAACCAGTGAAAAGTGTAATGTGTGTGAAACCTGGGCAGTGCCTTAATATGAAAACAAAAATTCAATTCCAGTACACAATCTTTTACAGCTTTCATGATATACCTAAAATATCAGGCCCATTGTCTTGATAGTTTACATTACAGTATTTAGGCTTTTACTGCACTACATAATATTGACTGCCCCAAGTAACTGTTGGTGATCTCATTTGCTTTTTAAATACAGTAATATCATTAATCCAATATTTGATGTTTTAACTTGTGGTATGGAGAGTGATAAAATAACATACCGACCACATATGCAGTGTGTGAAATTAAAACATTTCGGATGGTTTGGACTTTTGCATGCAGATCATAACATTTACTGTATTTCTAATGTTAGAGCAGAGCTATGATAGCCTAATAAAGTCTAACACTAACATTAATGGCAGTAGTTTTCATTATCTTTTGTTTTCTTCAAGTTGGCTCTAGAAAATGTAATACTGTTGAAAAGCAGTGTCTACCACCTTGACAAACCACTTCCAAGTTTTTACATTTTTTTACCCAATACCTTGTACTGTATTATGATGGGGTCAGAATAGCTCAGTGGTAACACTTGTGCTTCATGACTGTAGGGTTGGCAATTGTAGCCTGCACCAGAGTAGCGTATTTTTGGCGAGAGATGTAGCGGTCTCACCAAGGATCTCTCTTAGCCCTACAGAGATATATGGTCCATTGGTCCTAGCTTGGGGATTTAATGGGGGTCTATAAATGCCCGCATTGCCCAGAGGTGAAGGGGGGATCCTCTTTGTGGCTCAGTGATAACGTGCGCACTTTTGGAGTGCGAGGGCCTGAGTTCAAATTTCGGCCAGACCAGTGATTACTTTGTTAAGTTTTCTATCACTTTGTATATTGGTTGGCAGCAGTGTGGAATGTGAGGCGAGGCTTGGTTGGCAATTTGTGGTTAGCTGGCAGCATCCTTGCCCTTACATCTCAGGGATGAGCTGTTCGGTGTGGTCTGCCGCCTCCCCAGCAGATGCCTCCAATGCTGCGCTACCGTGTGTTTGAAACTTGCTAAATTAATCGCCAAGGCAAAAAAAGGGGCGTAATGGGGTCTATAAATGTCTGTGTTGCCAAGAGGCAAAGTGGGGCTCCTCTCTTTGGTTCGGTAGTAACAAGCGCGCTTTTGGAGCGTGGGGACCTGAGTTTGAATCTTGGTCTGACCAGTGATTAATTTGCCAAGTTTCATTTCACCTTGTACAGGGAATTCACCCTTATAATACGGTATTTCTCATCATCCACTCACTCAATGTAGTGCTGCTCTTGGGTGACTGCTCTTTCCTCACTTCTTTCTTTCCTTCTGTCCTCTTCTGTATTTCTTTCCTTCATTCTTTCCTCTTCCTTAGGTCTACAGGTGACTCTACACTGCCTCTTCTGTCTTTTTTTCCTTCTTCCTCCTTTTGCCTATGGGTGTCTCTGCACTGTGACAAACCAAATGGTTTCCTGTACACCCAGTAAACCATTTGCTACACTGGGTGGTGACCCTGTAGCCAAATTGTGGTACCTGGTGGTTTAGTGGGTAATTAAGGCATTGCAGTCAGATTGAGCCTGTGCAGGTTTCCATATCCAAGGGATGGTTGGGGTGTATTGCTCACATATTGCCAATCAGGGACGAGTGAGGCTGGTCACTCTCATCTTAAATGTCAAGACCAACTTGCCTAGCCCCGGGCTTCTGCGCTCCTGATGGGGCAACACAGGATTAGATGATGATTGTGATTTAAAAATCGAATTTACAGTAGTTTTTAGGAATAAAGATGAACTGCAGATGTTGATGGGATACTCAAGAGTAATCTAGTCCTTATGTCTAGTGAACAAAACTAATATCAGTAAGCATACCTGTATATAGGTATGACTCATTGAACTAAGAGCTTCATTATGATTACGTACAGTATTTGATGATAAAGATTTTATCCATGCTGTAGTGGTGTTGTAATTTTCTTTCATGATTCATTTGAAACCCAGTTAAATTTTGAATAAAATCAAGTTGTTATTACATAACATGATTTGGTGACCAGATATGTATATTTATTCCATGTGGTACTGTATTGATATTTTAATGATATATAAATATGGTCAAATTGCAATACAGCTGGACTTCAGTTATCCAGATAGTGTTAGACCAGAATTTGTAGATCTATACACATCTTAAAAGTTACAAAAACACTGCCGAATGAGGGTGCTGGATGACATTCAAAAAATCCTGCCAGAAATTTTCCAAATCACTAGTAGCCAACCTGTAAACAACTGTATGTTGTTTATGTGTATCCATAATTTACTTAAGCATTTTGTAGCAAAATTAGTAGAACCTTCCCATTATGGAGCTGATACAGTTTTATATCATGCAGTCCTCTCTTTGAGAGTCTAAAGCATTGCACCTCTCAAGACTTGTTGGAGGGTTTTCTGGGATGTGACAGTGTCAATCCTGACATCAACCATTTGTCCTTGGGTGGGATCAAATGCTTGACCCCTTGGTCAGCATTGTGCACTCCAACCCACTAGACCAAGGCAGTCACATTTGGTAGATTTATGCTAGTTGTAATCTGCAAGTATGATTTTTCAGTGGATACTTCAGTGTGGATGTGAATGAACTTTGGTAACATTTTACTTCTATTTCAGATTGCTCCCAAACATTTTGGTAGTACACAGTTATTAGACATTGTAACACATCTTGTTTAACTTTTCTTTCTTTATGTTTATGTAACAGTTTGTTAATTAATGATGCACAGCAAGTTATCTTTGATCTGCAAGAGGTACAGAATCAGGTGTGTTTTATTCTCCAATCTTTTATCTACTCATCTTTCTCTTTTCTTTAACCCCTTTAGCCTGAGGGATCTCTCTAAAGCCAAGTATAACCATTATCAGTAGCTAAATAATAAAAATTCAAAGACCTATTGATCTGAAGGAACTGATAAAGTTGGTGCATTCAGTCATCAATTGAAAATTAATCTGCTGTTAACATCTTTATTCTTATTGCCTGCCAAATGTCTCATGGTCTCCTGACTCACTTGCCAAACTCATAATTCAGTTATTCAGTCACTGTAAGGACCATAAAGCTGTCTCATTTCCTTTGACAAATGGTGGATTTAATTATGGAAACCTCTATATTCAGAAACTATTGACCATGCAAGCATGATCTAAGTTCTTTCTCCTGATGGCAGCTCTCCATGTGCTGCAATCTTCAGCCACTTCCCTGCTCACTGTGCTCAGGTCCCAAGCCCAAAGGTCTTCATGCAAGACCTCACCCCATGTTTTCCTTGGTCTGCCTCTGGGCATTCTTCCACATGCTAAAATACCAGATTTGCCAAGACTGGACAATGTAAGCTCAACAGCTAATTAATTAACAGAGTTATTTATTTTCAATATAGGACTGAAACATGTACTGTCTCTGTGGTTGTTTGATTTACTTATGGATGGTGTTAAAAGAAATACATGATAAGGCAGTGAATGTTGGAGTGCCTGTAGTGAGGGTATTTGTGGAAACCGCTTATTCTGATGTTTGCTAATGATAAATTCTGTTAAGCGAAAATGAGAAGATGCAAGGCTTGGTGAACAAGTTAATAAGTTTGTGCAGTAGAGGTGTATGGTACGTAGGAGGACTGCTGGGCCTTGATAGAAGGCTATGAAGCCTATGCCCAGAGTCAGACACATAAAAAAAAAAAAGATGAAAAAAAAAACAAGTGCATGTAGCCAGAAGTTAAGTCATAGTTTTGAGAGGAATGAAAGACAGTGCAGAGTAAGGCTGAAAAATGGAAAATGTTAAGGTCATTCAAGTATCTCGGTTGAGTGACTAGCAAGGATATAATGTAATACTTCTAAAAGCTGCAATACAAGAAAGTATACAATAGGGAATGAGAGCTGGAAACACATTTGGGGCAGTGACAAAGAATAATGAGGCAAGTACTGTATACAGTAATAATAATGAAGTAACTGCTTGACAGAAATGTGATCCTTGCACCATGAAATGTGAAGCTTGGACTCTGTGGAAAGGATACAAGTCATTATAATAGTGAGAGGAATAAAAATTTGATATCTGACATGAGAATCTTGAAAGTTACAAGGAGTTGCGGTGTTGATATGGATGTGGTGGAAACCATTAGGTATCTAATTTTTTGTTAACAGTTAAATTATGCGCAATTTTTAAACTGAAAAAATATATATTTTCAAATTCGGTATTTCGTCTCACTGGTTGGGGGAATATATATACCCCTGGAGGTAGGGGGTTTTTCAAGAATTCTCCCCCAGTATCCCTGCTTGTCGTAAGAGGCGACTAAAAGGGTTGGTGGTGGGTTAGTGCCCCACCCTGTAAAAACAACTAACTAAAAAAACGAACACGGAGCCTCGGACCACGACTGACCAAAAGCTGACGAAAAAGGACTGGACAAAGGACTTGGTAAAGATTGCATCGTGGAATGTTAGGGGTATGAATGATGAGGTGAAAGAGAGAGAGATTGTGCAGGTGCTTGAGAGTGCAAAAGTGGATATATGTGGAATAACTGAAACTAAATGGTGAGGTGAGAGTGTGAGAGAATGGGAGTATGGATGGGGTATATGCGTGGGAGTGGGTGAGAATGAGAGGGCGAAAGAGGGAGTGTGTATTGCTGTGAGCAACAGGTGGAAGGAGAATGTAAGAGAGTATGGATCAGTTGGGTCAAGGATTGTGTGGGTAAGTGAAAGTTGGACTACAAATGTGGGCAATTGTGTGCGTGTATGCGCCAACGCAAGATCGTGTAAGTAGAGTGAGAGAAGAGTTTTGGACAAATGTGGAAGCCTGCTTGGAAAAATTTGGAAGGAATGAGAGAGTGTTTCTGATGGGAGATATGAATGGAAAAGTAGGGAATGAGAAGGTGGATGGAGTAGCTGGTGAGTGGGATGTGCCTGCAGAGATGGATGAGAATGGCAGTGCTTTAGTGGACATTTGTGCTGGGAGGGGGTTGGTGGTAGCTAATACCCTCTTCAGGCACAAAATTATCCATAGGTATACGTGGCGAGTGGTGAGAAGAGAGGACGGTGGAATGAATGAACGTAAGGCAATGATTGACTACGTGTGTGTGGATGAAAGGATGAGAAGATGTGTAATGGATGCAAGAGTATATAGAGGTTGGGGGAGTGGACTTTCTGACAACCACTTGGTGGTGGCCAGAATCAGAATCCAAACAAGATGGAAGAAGAGAAGAAGGGATGGACAGGAGGAAGTATTTGTTACAAGGAGGGTAGAAAAGTTACAAGAGGATGGAATAAAGGCTGAATATAAAAGGGAAGTGGAGGAGCAATTGGGTAAATATAGATTGGAGCAGCTGGGGGACGTGGAAGGTGTGTGCAAGGTATTCACAGAAGAAATCTGTGCAGCATGTGAGGTGGTGTGTGGGGTGAAGAGAAGAAGAAAGGGGGTTCAGGGAACAGCATGGTGGACTGAAGAGGTGAGAGAGGCTGTGGCACAAAAGAAGAAAGCACATACTGAGTGGATGAGGAACAGGGGCGTCGAAGAAGCTGAGAGACGGACGAGAGAGTTATATGTAGTGAGGAGGAGAGAGGTGAAAAGATTAGTAAGAGAGAGTAAGAAGAGAGTGGATGAGGAATTTAGAAGGAATTTGAGTAAAAAGTGGAGGGAATGTAAGAAAATATTCTGGAAGGAGGTAAAGAGAGCTAGACAGGGTGCCAACGAAGTCAGTTGGGGTGTGAAAGATAAAAATGGTAGATTACTAGTGGAGAAGGGAGAAAAAGTAAACAGATGGAGAGAACACTTTAATGAACTGTTGAACATAGAGAATGAAAGTAATGCAAGTATAAGTGGCTGGGGAATGGCAGGGAGAAGGAGGGTTGTGAGAAGAGAGGAAGAAATCA
>JAGKTI010000827.1:53211-83280 GCA_018397915.1 Birgus latro | reverse complement strand
GTATATATATATATATATACTGTATATATATATATATATATATATATATATATTTATATATTTATATATATATATAGATATATAGATATATAGATAGATATGTATGTATATATATATATTTTACATTAATTTTACTATAAACTCCACAATATTCAATTTGACAGAAAAAAGATGGTCTTTTCAGCCAAACAGACTGGGGTTACTTAACAGTAACAGAAAAAGTGACCATTAAAGTTCCAGTACAGTACTGCCTATAAAGTTGGTCTGCAGTTTCCCTTGGTTTACAGTGTCAGTTATATGGAAGAAGTGGTGTTTTGAAACATATACCCAACATACAAGATGGACTTATTGCATACAAAGAACTCTTTTGGTTCCAGCTCTTAGTTTGTTTTCTTATGGCTCTTGCATATAGGTTTGATGGTAGACTGATTCCATTAGTAGTATTTAGCCTTATCATTAATACACTCTCCAAATAGCAAGCAATTAAGCACTTCACCTTTCACTTAATATCAGTGATACATGTGTGACCTTTAGACATTGCTAAGTGTCCTGCACCATCTATCTGTCTATCTATATCTATAGCCAGACACCTTAATCCTGTAAGGGGTGGCCACAAAAATATCACCTCCATATCACCCAGTCCTCTGCCATTTTGCTGCTCTCCTCCCAACTTATATCCCCCCCAACCTTTCTCATCTCTCTCCAGTCCATCCCTCCATCTCATCCTTGGTCTTCCCCTTCCTCCTCTCCACCTTACTTACGTACACTCGCCTCATTACTCTCACTCTCTATCCTCTCCACCTGGCCATACCACTAAGACTAAGGTACATTGAAAATGAGAATTATGAAATTGATTTGGGCATTGGCATAGGGTGCTCTTTGCTGAAGTCTGGTTATATATCCTGTTACAACACTGTTGTTAATGGGAAGGTGAACGAGGACCTGTGCACTGACAGTGTTATGGTATTTGTGGGCCTGCTTCTAGTAAACTACAGTTTGCTTGTTAGACAGTTTCTAGCCCACAGGTTTAGTCTGAACAAGCACTCTGATGTATCAGTATATGCAGTCGTGGTATTGTTAGTAATGGCTCCAACATGCTGCTTGCATCACCTTTGGTCACCAAAAGCAGCTCTCCTCACCATTAGGTATCCAGGAAAATCTGAAATACTGTACATTGCTTTTGTTAGACGTTTACATTATTGAGGTTTTGCTGTATTGTACCAGGAACTATACAGATATAATTGTAACAGTGCTTCTGTGAGTATACATTATTTAAGTGTTCATTCCTTTTGGCTGCGAGGTGCGAGAAGTTGAGAGACAACGAATGGAATTAGAGACCCAGCTGTCAGAGGTACAAGAGGGGCAGGGAGAGCAGTTGAGGAAGGCACAGCAGACCAACTTACATCTGCAGCAGAAGATCAAGGTATGGTATGGTATGCTTATGTCATGCTCCCTCCTCCTGAGGTGATGACCATGACAAAAATGTCAGGTAGCTCAGTCCCTGGGTATCTCCCTTACTTTGGGTAATCTTCTTGTGAATTCTCTCACCTATAAGTTGTTCATTTTTGTTTGTCATTTACAACAGTTGGAGGTCTTTTGCTTGCAGAATTGTGAAATGCCTCTCTTTCAGACACAGTTAGCTTCTCTGTCTTTTTGCATTCTGTCCACTTGACGATACTGCTTTAACGTGTGCGTTTCTCTGTTCCTCAACATCACACAGCAGACCTTGTATTTTTTCTCTCCTTATCAGCACTTTGGTATATCCATCTGTTACAGGTATACCTCAGTTTAACATTGCATCGTTAGGCGGGATATCATATATCGGTGTAGTTTTAACATGTGTAATGGGCTGCGTTTTTCAGCCTTGGGTTTCTCCTCCAACCAAGTTCAAAACCCACCCAAGTAAGCCCCAAAATAAGTTTAAAGCTAATCTAAATGGCCTTACAACTGTAAAAGAAGCTAACCTAAGTCTAACACCTGTAAATAACTCACTAAATCAACAAATAAAATCTGAAAATCATCAAATACTGTATAGTCCAGAAAAAATCAGACTGAGTAAACTGTACCCCAAAATGACAATCTTCACCCCACCTATGGCTAAAACATGCTAATCTATGTCTAAAAACTGTTTATAAATCAACCTAAACACACAATTTTAGTCTAAAATATAATCAAAATCGGTTGAAAAAATCAAAACTCATCGTTAAACCGGGGTTTGGCCATCATTAGGCGGGGTATGGTGGTATTTCTACCTCCATCGTTAAACTGGGATATCGCATCTAAGAGTATTGTATATCGGGGTATTACTGTACTTATTCTATATGTTGTTCTTACCTATAGTATCTGCTTTTTAAGGTGAGTCATTTCATTTCTTCAGATCCTTGATCCCTTCACACAGTTAATTATAGATACAGTGTACAATATTATACTGTATTTATTTACAGTACATTACGTCAGTTATTGCTAAACTGTGCGTTAAATGAAGAAAATCGTTTTGATATTTGGTTGGTAATTTGATCATGCTAAAGCAAAACCTTTTTAACCAGACATTGTACAGGTTTGAACAATACTGGTTCACCAAACAGGCCTACATCAAGCAAACACCCTCATCCTGCTTTAGTGGCTGTATGATATTTGCTTTGTACCCTGCTTACATGTTGTGATCATTGTTCTGCTGCAACTGCTAATGCAGTTAATTTGTTTGGCATCTGCAGATGTTGGAAGAGGACCTTGAGGCTGGGCTTAGGGCACGGGAGAAACTGACTGGGGAGAAACAGCAGGTAGAGGAGGAGTTACACCGTACACATCTGTCACACGAAACTGCTCTTAAAACTCTGAAGGTACTCACACGTTATTTGACGTTATTCATGTACTGCAACTTGTGAACTTCATTGGGTGGTGGCTGAGGAGGAGGAAAGAACCTCAGGATATTCCAAAAATTAGCCATCTCTCACTGCTTGTGATTGTCAACCAGTGGATAGAGATAATAGATTTTTCATTTGTCACTGTCCCTAATGAATAACTACTTGACATCAGGAGTTGGTGAGTTTGCCAAAATTTGGTAGCATAATTTCTGTTTAATTCATGTCTGATGATACAGCAGATAAAATAACAGGTTTATGTGGGGTATGATGTGTACAAATCCCTTATGCTAAAAGGACAGGAGACACCAGTAGGGAGAATTGACAACACTGCTACCTGCCCTGTATCACAACACCAGATGTGTTAGGGAGTACAAAAGTAAAAGTGATCAGAATGAATGCAGTGATTATCTTGGGATAAGTCTGTTGAATATAGTGGGTAGGGTAAGAAACATGGTGATTAAAAAACGTGGAGTAAAGAAGTTATGTATGTTGATAATCGGAGAAGTAGTTAATGCGTAGCAGTGTGGGATTGTGTGCCTAGTAACAGATAAGTAGGTAGACAGTTTTTACTCTGCTTACTATTGACAAGACATGAATTTTCCCTGTAAATTATAATGTGTATACTGTATTTGTGTGCTTATTGTGAGAGAGACTGACTGAGTGTAGCAGTGTACTAATGATGAGATGTAATATAAATGAGATGCTTGTGTGTTTCAGTCTGAGAGAGACCAGCTGGGTGTGACAGTGGACAGCCTGCGTGGAGAGTTAGAGAAGGAGCGCACCACATCCAGGGAGTTTGCCACCACATTAAGCTCAGAGAGGCACCAATACCATCTCATTAAGGTACTTATTTTACTTCCCTCCTTCTCTCTTTTCCCTGTGCCCTGTTATATGTAATGTACACAAAAAATATTTGTCACTCTTACAGCATGTATCTTTCTGAAACATGGATGAAGTATTGTGATATATATGGGGCATCCAGTAAGTATAAGTGCAAATATTACCTTTGGCAATTATTAGAACTCAAATTTGCAAAATGATTCACCTACTGGGTGGTAGATGTTTTGAGGTACCACTTTTATAGATTCATATGTGTCTGCGGAAGTTGCTCATTTTCACAACCATTGTACCCAAAGGTGCCGATAATTTTATTCTGTGTTTGTTCATATTTGAAGAGAGTCCACATTGTGCTGAATCTGTTGTATCCTTATGGTAAACCCAGTTTCAGGATGAAGGTATCTACTATCTATGTACCGTGCTGGATGTACATACATTTATTAATGGCTGTATGGAATTTCTGTCATCTAGCCTGCCTAGGGCCTTGGTTTTGAATGTGGTGATTAGCTTCTCTTAAGCCAGCATCCATCCAAGGCTAATGAATCTGGCCTACCCAGAAAATAAACTGTATTGTAGTTGTGTAGATGAGACATGTATGTGTAACAGTCTCAGTCCAGACTTTATAAGTGTAAATGCAACTGAGTCCTCCACCTGGAAATGTTGTGCATTGCCAGCTACTAGGCTTGTGTCCACACCACTCCGGTTTAGCACCACCAAGAAGTATTGAAAACTTTCCCTTTCTTTTCTCCTTAATAATACCCTGGATACCATTCCTCACAATTTGTTACCAGCTTCAAATTCCTTTCCACAACTATTGTGTTGACCTCTCACATAACTCCATTCAAGTGAATATGGAACAGCTGTGGGACAGGTTTCATTCTTGTTTCACTGTGTTTTTTATTCAAATACGTAGGCAATCTTCTGTCTCTACATATACTTTCCATTAACCATAAAAACTTTTATGGTAGTCAGCAGTTTCATATTCACACCCTAGATATGACATTGTAGTATAGTAGAAGTTTTGATATATGAGTGGGTGACTCCTAGAGCCGTGTTCGAGAGGTGGAGCAGCAGTGTCGAGTGCAGCTGGCTGCAGCAGAGACAGAGCTTGCTCAGTTACGGCAGAGCAAAGAAGCCGAGACAGCTGCAGCTGCAAAGCGAGCCCAAGGTCAGTGAGTCTCATGTTTTTGTTTTAATAATCCACAGGTTGTAGGCAGGGGCACACACCATCCATTCGCTAGATTTGACAGTGGCTGCAGGTGACACTACGCACTGTTAGAAACCATGTGGTTTACTATAACCATTACTTTCCTGAGTGGTAACCATATGATCAGATCTTGCCTAGTGGTCTAGTAAGTTGAAGTGCTCCTACAGGATGGGTCCTGCAAGGGTTTACATCTGAGGGATGGTGGGGTTTTATTGCTTTCATAATGCTGTTCAGGAATGAGTAAGGTCACTGTCAACGTAGAGTCTGGGATTGAGTAGCCTTGCCCCCGGCCTCTATTCTCCAGATGGGGCAGAAAAAGTTGAGATGATGGATGATTGGATTATTATTTTCATTTTTCATGGCCTCATGTTATTTGATACTGAGTACAGAATGAACCAGTCTCTTCTATTTGAACCAGCATTAGTAGTGTATGGTACTGTACAGTAACCACTGGATAGTATAATTTTTAGCTGCACAGAGCAAGAAGTAGTTTTCATTCAAAAAAATTTTGTATACTATACAGTATATGTCAAGGAGAGTTTCTAAATTATCCACGTAAGTCAGGAGAGAGAGAGAGATCCTAAATTTTCCGCATTAATGAGATAGAGAGATCCTAAATTATCCACATTATTGAGAGAGAGATCCTAAATATTCTGCATTAATCAGAACTGGAGAGAGAGGTAGAGGATGCACAAAGAGCAGCATTAACAGCAAGACAGGGTGCGGAAGCCAGGCAGCTGGAGGTGGAGCGTAGTGCGGCAGAGGAACGACAGGCCCATCTTACGTCCTCACATCAACTAACCCTCCAGAATTCACAGCTACAGGAACAAATCAAGGTAGGCAAAGAGTGTGCTTTTTTAACCCAGTCATAGCCAGTTGTTACTGCCCAGCTGTTGTCTTGTTTTGCTACTAGTTGACTATGCTTTTTTAACCCTGTCAATCATTTTCTTGCCTGCCTGTAGCTGCATCAGAATGAATTCTGCAACACCGTTGTAGTGTATGAGTATATGATAAGAGGGGGAAAGTGTACAACCTTCTTCCTAAAAGGAGCTAAAATCACCTCGGACTGAAAAATATATTCAGCTTGTTTAAAGTGGTAGGTGGGGCTGCCCATCATCCACTCACTCAGTGTAGTGTTGCTTCATGGTCTCTACACTGAGTAACAAGCCTAATGGTTTCCTGTACACAGGAAACCATTTATTATGCTGGGTGGTAACCATATAACCAAGGTTTTTGGCCGTGTGAAGTGTCTCCCAGATTCCCCTATCTAAAATCACTAAATACTGTAATGGCAAATGTTTTGGAGAGCCTCAGAGGGCCCAATACCTGCCTAGGGCCCCAGCCAAATGGGCAGATTTGTATGGTCATGTGGAATGTGAGAGGTGAGAATGAGAAGAGGAAGAGGGTGGAAGTGGTAAATGTGTTCTAGAGTGCAAGATATGCCATGATGGCATTGTGTGAAACAAAGATGAAAGGGTGTGAAGTCAAAGAGTGGGAGGGTGTAAAGTTTGTAAGGACGGGCATGAATGGGTGAGGAAGATGCAAGGAAGGAGTTGCTTTGTTGATGAATGAAGTGAGGGAGAATGGATTGAAAGATTACAAATGTGTCAGCTCGAGATGACTGTATGTGAAGTTCAAGTGGCAGTTATTGTAGCGTATGCACCATGTAATGACAGAAGTGAGGCAGAAGAAGACAGGTTTTGGAATGAGCTGAGTGAAGTAGTAGGAGAAGTACCCAGAAGTTATGAAGTGTTAGTAATGGGTGACATGAATGGGAAAGTAGGCACTGGTCCTGTGAATGATATAATGGGTTGTAATGGAGTACGAGGAGAGAATGATAATGGGAAGCGACTGAAGGACATGTGTCAGGAAAGGAGGCTGTGCATTTGTAATTCTTATCTCAAACACAAAGTTGCATATAAATATACATGGTATAATGGGAATGGAGATCTTATTGAAAGGAGCTTGATTGAGTATGTGCTTGTAAAGAAAGCGATGCTGGGTAGTGTTGCTGGTACAATGGCAGTGAAAGGAAGATGTGGAGGTTTGTCAGATCACATGATATGGACAGCCTATGGAATGCATATAGGGATTGCTTAGTTAGGAATGCTAAAGTGTGTGTGGTGTGGCAAGAGCAACAACAAAGAAGAAAGGTACAACATGATGGGACGAAGAAGTTGAGGGAGCAGTGGAGGAAAAGAGGAAGAAGTGGCTAGAGTGGTTACAGGACAGGATTTCAATTGATATAAGAATTGAATACAGTATATTGAAAGCAAGAAGCATGTAAAGAGACTAGTGAAGAGGAAAAAGATGGAGGTAAATGATGATCTAGGGAGACAAATGAATGTAAATTACTCTGAAAATAGGAAGTTAATTTTGGAAAGAGTTGCGAAAGTGATGATTAAGTGTAGTTGGGGGGACAGAATGGAGTTCTTGTTGGAGATATGTAAGAAGGCTTGGATGAGTGAACTGTGCCAGCAGAGTTGAAAAAAGGCTGTGATTATACTCCTGTACAAAAACAATGGTTAGCGAAGTGAGTGCAAGAATTATCGTGGCATAAGTTTATAGAGAGTGGTAGGGAAGGTATATGAAAGAATTATTATACAGTAAGAGAGATATCAAAAGTCCTAGTGAGTGATGGGCAGGGTGGCTTTAAGAGTAGCAGAAGATGTTGGATCAAATATTTGCAGTAGGACAGGTAGTGGAGAAGGCTTGTGAGAAAGACTATAAGGTGTTTATGGCATTCGTGGATCTGAAAAAAGCATACGGCAAAGAAGACAGAAAAGGATTGTGGAAGGTTTTGCACATGTACAGCGTAGATGGTACACTGCTAGGTGCCGTCAAGAGTTTTTATGAGGTAGTGAAGCACGTGTAAGGGTAAATGGGCATTTAAGTGACTGGTTCACGATCGGTGTGGGTGTGTGATAAGGTTGTGTGATGTCCCTATGGTCGTTCAAAATGTATTTGGATGGGGTGATGAGAAAATTAAAAACATGAGTAATGGAGAGAGGGATGGCATTGGTAATGAATGGTGGTGGATGGAATATCTCAAATTCGTTGTATGCTTGATGATGCAGTACTACTTGCAGATACCGGACAAGAATTTGGTAGACTGGTGCAGAGTTTTGCTGATGTCCGTGAGCATCGTGCCTTGAGAGTAAATGTAGAAGAGAGTATAGTTATGGTTATTGAGAGAGGTGGTGTCTCCCAGTGTGATGTTACAGTGAATGGAGAGAGACTGAAATTGGTGAGAGAGTTCAAATACCTGGGTACAATGATAGAAAAGAGAGGAGAGTGCAAAAGAAGTGGAAAGTAGAGTGACGCAGGGAAGGAAATTAACTGGTGCTATGATGGCCTTGATAAAAAACAGAGGCTTGAGTGTTGCATCTACGCGAATCTTACATGAATGAGTGTTAGTTCCAGCTGTGACATATAGATGAGAGACTGTGCTGTGGCATGAAGGGGAAAAGTCAGGAGTAAGGGCAGTGGGTATGGGGCTGCCAAAGAATGTATGTGGAGTACAGAGAGTGGATATGATACGAAATAATGTGATATATGAAAGATGCAGATTGAGGAAGTCTGTGGACACCAGACTCGGAGAGAGAGTGTACTGAGATGGTATGGTCATGTGGAGAGAATGGATGACAGCAGAGTGATGAGAAAGGTATATCTGAGCAAATCTGGAAAAGGGAGGAGGCGAGGTAGGCCAGGAAGAAGATGGAGGGATACGGTGGATCAGTGTGTAAGGAAGAGAGGTTTGGAAGTTGGTGAGGCAAAAGACTGACAAGAGACCAAGCTGGCTGGATGAATTTTGTGCGGAGAAGCGCATAACCAGGGATTTGGTACCTCTTTTTAACATGGCATTGTTTGGGTTGGCTCTATCAGATAAGTATATGTGAAGCTAATGTGGTGACTTTTTTTTTTTTCCCCTCTATCTGATGGAGTCAGGATTTTAAGGGCTTCAATGATGAGTAAATGGAAGTGTGGCCTATTTAATTGGGATATTGCTACTCCTCATCCTGCCGTAGGGTGGGAAAGGAAGTCCGGATGATGATGATGATGATTATAGTTTAATGCCAGGAAACATTTTTCCTCACAGAAACTGGAACAAACAATACAAAGTTTAGAGGAAGGACAGAATACAGTGAAGAGTGAGGCAGAAGCAGAAGTGGAGCATGTGAGAGAGAAGTTCCATGAGGTAGAGCGAGAGCGAGCTGTGCTGCAGGGGCGGGTGGCGGGACTGGGTGGGCTGGAGGAGTCATTGAGGCGGGAGAGGCAGACTGTCTCAACTTTGCGACAAGACCTTCATCTCCTGAAATCTCAACTAGATCAGCTTACTGGAGTGAACAAAGACCTCCAGAACAGCATAGACCAACTCAAAAACAAGTATGAGTAATATTTTTTCACTTATTTCATTGTCTTGAACTCTTCAGTCCGAGAGTTGATTTCTAACCCAGATTAAGTTACTTTGCAGTGGCTACAGTAAAACATGAAACAGGATTCTTGCCCTACTGAATTTCATTTTTCGGTCTTTGCTAATTTCTGGGTGTCATTGTTGAAGGTACAATTTCTTTTGCATTCTGCCACTCCTTGGATAGTGGAAAACTGGAGAATAGCTGTCTCAGATTATAAAAGTGGGTGGAAAAAAATCTATAGTGGTAGAGAATATGTAAAAACTAGTTTCCATTGATTCACAAAGATCATCCATGGTCTGAGTTACTGCAGGTGTAAGAAGTCACCCTCTTGCTTCTTGACTGATACTAAGAAGTGTATGGTACTCTCATTCTCTGCTGAAACAGGAAAGGGGCAGCAAAGGAAGACTATTGGAGTTGAGGCCTCAGTAAGTGGTTAAATAATAGTCCTAGCACTCCTTGTCTTTAGATTCCCATTTGCTTCAGGAATACTACCTTGTTCAGTTACAGTTAATTTCCTCCCATAACTCTTTCAGACCAAAATGGTTCTCCTAAGCCGAGTAAAATTGTCTGACATTACATGAAATGAAATACAAAGTACATCCCTATGCTGAAGATGATAATGCAGTATTGTACATAAGAGCATAAGATGAAAGGATAACTGCAGTAGACCACTTGGCTCCTCCAAGAGTGTAATTTTATATTATCATGCTCTCACTTAACATTTTTTCCACTGTAAAGGTATTAGATAACATAAGAATTTTGCTATGTAATACATTATTGTTTGTTATTAGACAAGCATTGAAGGTCCAGAATTGGTACAGTTCACACTAGCATTTACCTCGATATTTCACTTGTTTCTCTAAACTGTATTTAACACACAGTTACAGGTACTGTACAGTTAATCACATCAGATACATTTTGGAAGTTATTTGCAGCTTTTATCTTTTTGGTTTTAAGAAGATAATCTTTCATGTTTAAACACAACTCTCACCTAAAATCATTTTCACATAGGACAGTGCATTATCAAGTTAGGCAGTAGTGTAGCATATCATTAGTGGTATTATAGTAAACTTTGGTGCTTCATCTGTTTACCTGCATAGTTGTAATTGCTTATATGCTTTCCATTTGTGTAAATGTTGGTGAAATAAATAGGCTGAGTGAAGCAGGAGGAAAAGCAGTATAAAATTTGGTCAGTTATGTATGGATAAAATACAACCTACTGTATGTTAAACCACTTCATTCTCCTCTAAATTGTGATTCAGACTGAGTGAGGCACAAAAGCAGTGTGAAGCAGCAGTGGAGGCTGGAGTGCGAGAGCGTGAGTCAGGGGCACAAGAGGTGGGCCAGTTGCGTGCCTTACACCAGGAAGAGGTGGAGCAGCTAAGAGCCCGGCTGGCGGCACTACAAATGCAGCTGACTGACAAGAGTACTAAGTATCTTGATGAGTGCTGTCAGCTTAAGCAGGTGAGCCAGACTTAACATTCACTTTTATTTGTTAGCTGTCACCATTTGTAGGTATTCCCACCTTAAGTGTGGAGATGTTAAGATACTAACTTACATGTGTTGGGCTCCCCTATCTGTGCAACAGTCATTAACTCATCTCTGGTTGTAGCTCATCATATAACTTTACCCCATCTGATCAGATTTTTTGTTTGTTTGTTTTTTGTACCAGATTGCTATTAATTGCCTTGAAACTGAAGAAAGATCACCTAGTAAGTGCAGAAAAATGATCTGACTCAATTACATTTTGCCATTTATTTACAAACCATAAATCTTCTTTTCCAACAATGTTGCAATTATGGGGCAACAAAAACATATTTGCAGTGGTTTGTAAAGGCTGTGAGACTGTTTTTCATGAGAAATTTGGTGTACTGAAGGGGCTAACTGTCTGTAAAACCCTAAAAATGAGATTACCTATTGTTGATAGAAACTGCGGACGTATGGGCAACTGATTAAGAAGCTTCGACACCGTATTGAAGTGCGCGTGGCTGAGGTGGAGCGGCTGTCAGCTGAACGGGAGGCTCTGGAGGCAGATCGAGTGCCATCTGCCACACATGCTCATCTCCGTGCTCGCCTCCATGACCTCACTCGCCGCCACAATGAGTTTGCTGCCTTCATCACAGGACTGACTAGACTGCAGGATGGCGGCCCAGAGGTTAGAGTACAGCTCGCATTTGCGTAATTTATCACAGTGGAGCTGATAGCAAAAAAAAATTAAAATAAATAAATAGATAAAAATGCAGCTTTAGATTTCACTTCATCTCCAGACAGTTTTGTTCAGTTGAAGGGAAACCTCACAGAATGAGAGTTAAGCCCATTTGCTGGTTTCATTTTGTTTCATTTATAAAGGTCCCCACAAGCTTGCATGCATTAGCCTTAGTCACCCAGCGGCGGCTCTTCATGCTGCTCGATCACTAGCAGCTTCCCTACTCAGTCCCTTATCCTTGAGGTCACACTCTGTGACCACGTCCCAGGTCTTTTTGGTCCTCACAACCCACCCCTTGTGTTCAAACCTCTCACCCTCTGCATCCAGTTGTCATCCTTCATCCTCTCCACATGCCCAACCCATTTCAGTCTGCCTCTTCTCATCACAACACTGATACATTCACATCCCATCCAGCCTCCCAACTCTTCATTCACAATCCTAATGCCCCCTGGCCTGTAATTCAAGGACATACTACACATCCATTGAATCATTATCTCCTCAGTACGTTTGAGCCTACGAATGCCCTCTTCCATGAACACCTTCATATCCCTGTGCTGATGCAACAACATGACCCTTTAAATCCCCTCCCAGAATGCCTGTTTCATCATCCCCCATACCAGCAGCCTCACATATCAAATCATCCCAGACTCTGTCCTTTGCTTCATCATCCAAGCTGACCATGGAGCATATGTCGATATTGCTGTAATCAGGAGTTTTTCAAACAGTAATTTCAGTGCAACAGTCCATTCAGAATAAAGTCCAGTTTATTTTTGTTTATTTCACAGGGACCATTTCATTAGTCCTGCTGTTGACAAGTTCTGTCACTACTGTATTGTTTTTCTTTTTCCTTTCTTTCCGGACCCCACCTGACCCTGGCTGTGGGTGAGAAAAAGAGGGATGATGATGATGATGTTGATGTTTTCCATACAGATATTGGAGTTGACATCGGGTGTGAGTGTTTTGGGACAGAAGCTGAGCAAGTTGGAGGAAGACCAGCGACAGTGTTTGTCAGAACTGGAGTCTTTATGACCAACTACCATCACCAAATGTAACCAGTGGCATTGTGTGTCTATATTTTCATTAGTTAAGGAGGCTTATTAGTATTTCTTCTGTATCAGCTTATTTCAGAATCTGGTGTGGTAATACAGCATTTTCTTCTGTGCTGTTTATGCAGTTTCAGATGATATAAAAAAATGATATACTGGTATACTCTTATTAGATATCATCACCATCATCATAATCATAACCTCTTTTTTCCCATCCAAAGATGGTGTGAAGTATAGATGTTGTAGCCGTAGCCGAAGGGTATATTTCTATAGAAATAGTAAGATGAGCTTCGTTCATTTATTGTCAATGAAGGGAAGAGTTAAAGTTGAGTCTGTGGTTGATGGCAGTTTTTTTTTTCTTCAAAGGGAAGTTCAAGATTAACTCAGGCACACTAACACAAGAACGTATTAAGGCGAGAGCCGCTTTATGCTAGCTCACTCCGCACGTCTCTATTCCTCCCGTCTCCTCTCTCTAACCCTGTGCTCCTCCGTCTCTGCTCTCTCTCATAATTCTGAATCTGGTCCTTTCCTCTCTTGGATAGGACGGCTCGTGTCACATGGCCTATACATACGTCAAAAGCTTCTAGAAGCCCATGTGTGAGTGTGTATGTATGTGTATTTCTCATTTGTCAGCTTCCCACAATACAAAAGTATGAGCTCTGTTACTTCCTACTGTGAGCTGGCATTCCTCAGAGAAAAATGCAAGTGTCATTTTTTTTCCACTTTCCTGGTCTCACTCACTCTCTAGCCTCCTATACTACTTATGCTATTTTTCTATCTATCTATCTATTGCTATTTTTATATTGTATTATAATAATGTAGGAGCCATACATCGCTCGGTCACGCCCAGTGGAGTACCAATGACACGTTGCAATAATTACATCTAGTAATACATGGCCTTGTAAAAGAACAGTGTATTACTAGATGTAATTATTGCAATGTGTCGTTGGTACTCCACTGGGCGTGACCAAGCGATGTTGTGGCTCCTGCATTATTATAATACAATACATAAATAGCATAAGTAGTATAGGAGGCTAGAGAGTGAGTGAGACAAGGAAAGTGGAAAAAAAATGATGCTTGCATTTTTCTCTGAGGGATGCCAGCTCACAGTAGGAAGTAACAAAGCTCACACTTTTGTACCGTAGGAAGCTGACAAATGAGAAACACACATACATACACACTCACACATGGGCTTCTAGACGCTTTTGACGTATGTATAGGCCATGTGACACAAGCCGTCCTATCCAAGAGAGGAAAGGACCAGATTCAGAATTACGAGAGAGAGCAGAGACAGAGGAGCACAGGGTTAGAGAGGGGAGGAATAGAGATGCACGGAGTGAGCTAGCATAAAGCCGCTCTCACCTTAATACGTTCTTGTGTTATACACTCTTGAGTAAATGTTGAACTTCCCTTTGAAGAAAATAAAACTGCCATCAACCACAACTCAACTTTAACTCTTCCTTTCATTGACAATAAATGAACAGAGCTCATCTTACTATTTCTATAGAAATATACCCTTTGGCTACAGCTACATTTGGTG
Organism: Birgus latro; assembly: GCA_018397915.1. Classification (NCBI taxonomy): domain Eukaryota; kingdom Metazoa; phylum Arthropoda; class Malacostraca; order Decapoda; family Coenobitidae; genus Birgus; species Birgus latro. Next base: position 69,165 of record JAGKTI010000827.1, on the reverse strand, counting down.
AGCAGCGGTAAAGTACAAACCCACTACGCCTTACGAATTTATACAACACTCATCAATATTAGTTACACGTTCATCGATATATGCAACAGACTACTCTCCTGAACCGTTACAACAGTAAACTACAACATTTGGTTAGTAGTGGTAACTACGAACCCACTACGTCACTTACATTGGCAGCAGCGATGAACAGCGGTAAACTACGACGTTAGACTACGTCACAACAAGCACCTCGAGAAACTACAATTCTACGATCAAGTAACCACAAGCGAGTATACAGTAAGAAGAACAAGTTTACAAGCAACTCTTATCAGCAACAAGTCTACAAGCAACTCATAACTACACCCTCTCTCCAACCACTCCATTTTCGTTGTGCAAGCACTGACACACAGGTCAAGAGTTAAGCTGAATCCAACAACAACACCCGGCCTGCCATCTGACTCACCACTGTTACTCAGTACTAATATTCATCTACCTCCTACAGTGAATGGATAAATCAACGTTGTTCGGTGAGGTGAGGTTCGAGAATTTCTTCAATCAACCCTGATCTGAGAATTCCTTCAATTAACCCTGATCTGAGAATTTCTTCAGTCAACCCTGATCTGAAATTCCTTCAGTCAACCCTGATCTGAGAATTCCTTCAATCAACCTTGATCTGAGAATTCCTTCAATCAGCCCTGATCGATCAACAAGCTGAGGGACTTCTTCCATCAGCCCGGACCTGAGTCACTGAGTACCATCATCTGTTTTTCAAGTGGGTGATCATATGTTTACTCATTTCATCCCAGAACTTAGGGTTAGGTACAAAACCTTATCATTGTATTTAGATATACACATATTCAATATTACCATCACTTTTTTCTTAATACAGTATTCATTTCTTCACCTATATAGTTAACACATACATAAATCAATTATTTCATAACACCATTCCGTATGAAAATGAGTTTCTTTTAGCTGACTGATATGACAGGCATATTCTCATCCCCACCAAATTTAGTGCCAGACGAACCACAAATATCAACAAATACCGATGAACAGTTATTAATCACGAATGCCAATTCACAACCAACTGCAAATACCGATGCACGGGTAGAAGGACAACCAGGATGGCATCAAGTATACGAAAGACTCTTACCCAGTTCCACTCAAGGTAGGGATGACGAAATAGATGATGATGATGGTTAATTTGATGATGATGATAATCATGGTGAACAGGAATGGAAACCTCCTTCTGATGTGAACAGTGACAACTATAGAGCTTTCCTCCATACGTATGAAAACCTATTAAGAAGAGTTCACAGATCAGGTAGGACTTATACAACTGTTCCTTCACATAACGATAAGGGATCACAGGTGGACTTAACCAAACAACCAGCCAACATGGCAAACAACGTGAGCTGGCATCCCTCAGAGAAAAATGCAAGCGTCATTTTTTTTCCCACTTTCCTTGTTTCGCTCACTCTCTAGCCTCCTATACTACTTATGCTATTTATGTATTGTATTATAATAATGTAGGAGCCATGACACAGAAAACAGAAAAAGAAAGCACAGCAAAAGAATTGTCACTAGCATACCCAGCAACACCGGCAACATGGACCAAGCATTCATTGACACACCATTGAAGGTTCCAAAGTTGTGTCTCCATCTCACAGGCCAACCATCCACACATATACTGTGTTGGGGTGTTTTTATTTATAGATACACTTAATTTACCACATAGAGTAAATCCATCAGCTGTGAAAACCATAGGAGAGAATGGTAATGTAATTGGCAAAATAAAGTGCTATGAAGGTGGTAGAAAACTTCTGAAGCTGATGATAATACGGCCTCATATGATCCACTTCCCACACAGAAGAGGACCATAGTCATTGTCTGAGCTGGGATCATTATTTTTAATGGATCTTGTGCACATTTTTTTTTTTATAAATGTATCATTATAGCACCAGCTGATTGTTAGCAGATTTCTTTCTATTTTTTCACTTTTATATTCTCAAGTTTGACTGTAAAGTATTTGGTAGGTGTCTGAGTGAAGACAAATCTATATAGGCTATAGGCAGTCTTAAGCACAGTTTAAGCTTGAAGGAGCTTGTAAATACTTCCCATGGGGTCACTTGAATCCCTCTTTGGAGCTGTGAACAAGTGGGAAACAAGAACTTGCATGAACCCTTGCCACTTTTCCCGATTCAGAGCTGTCTTACCGTTTTATTGGTAGGTCCCCCTTGCAAGATGTATTTTTTACAGTGGAATTAACTGCCATTTAATTGCACTTTGTCATTTTTACTATTGAATCAGTCTTGTACTGTATTTAGTGACAACAGGTCTGCTTTATAGATTTAGGAGTCTGTAATTAATGAAATAACTTCTCTGTTGGGTTGGGGAGAAGGGTTTTTTTTTGTTGTGTCCCTGGTCAATAGGGTTGCCACCTGTTCCTTAAAAAACTGAATCGTTCCGTATTTGAGAGTACATTGTTGCGTTCCGTATTGAACCTATACGGAACACCTATTGTTCCTTATTTTTCTCATCTGAATTCACCAGCATCATAATCTGTCATTTTTTCTACATTAATATATAATATATTGATTTGATAGTTTACTGAAAACTGATATCATTTAGTGACCGTCTTCCAAACCCCTAATCATTATAACATGTTGTCTGTCATCTCGTACATCTTGAGTGTACCAGTTTCAACTGGTTATGTTGAAAGAATATTCTCTTTCATGCAAAATAAGTGGAGCAACACCAGGAACAGATGTTCTGTTGAGCTCATAAGATCTGAGCTCCTTGTTATTCTAAACTTTCATGTGCAGAGTTCCATACAGCCACAGAAAAAAGACAAAAGGGCTCCTTCTTGCAGCAAGGAACAACACAAAATATTTGTGGGAGGGGAAATAGGGAAGAGTTGTTTCATTGTCTGTATTGTCACTACATTATGCAAGATATTGTATTGAGTTAAAAAAAAACTGAACAGCTGCTAGCAACTTTGATTTATTGCTACTTGCATTTTTATTCTATAAATGAAAATGATATCAAAACTGAGTTTAAGGAAATTGCTGGTAACACTAAAATACATTTGTTTCCTTTCACATATAAACCTCCCTCCTCCCTCCCAACCTCAGTGGTGAGATGTTCTTATTTTCCTGAGCTGGGGGTGGCAACCCTACTGGTCAAGGTGGTACCTTTCCTGTCTGTTCATTTGTATTAGAGTATAATCCTGTGGTTCAGGCAGCTGTTGCTGGCGGAAGTGAGCCATCCTTGTCAGTAATAAGTTAAAATTGATTAATCCCCATATTTTATCTTTTTAAGTACAGCAATCCCACAATTATCTGACACAGTACAGCCAGAGGCATGTCTGGACAGTGGATCCATTTGGATAATGGGCTTCTTCCTTGGCCCCTCTTCGCACATACCCTAACTTTGAAAGACGTTGTAAAAGGCCACTACAGTACATCGTACAACACTTTTTCCTGGTGTTTTACACTGCTTTGTCTGGTCATGGAGACCTATAAACCACAGCCAAGCAATTACCATGGTCAAACAGGCCCATCAACCACAGACAAAGCAATCACCACTGCATGGCCATACCCTGCAGATTGCCACTGGGATGCAGGCATTTTGCCCGGATAAAATGGGAAAATGTACAAATGTTTTTGAACAGCCAGATCATAGTGTCCGGAAAATCAAGGGATTACTGTATCCTTTGATGTCTTGTGGGATTGGGAAAGTGTTGGCTTGTTTGAGAATCAGGCTCACCTGTCTTACCCACAGGTAAGCTACCTACTGGAGGGTTGCCATCAGTGCTGCTGAAGAGACTGCATTATCTCCTTGGTTGTGTAACACTTGGTAGTTGAGTGTTCCAGTCATGGATATTAAGTGTCTTTTCTTGGGGTTACATGAAGATGAAGGGAACTATTCCCTCTCCTCCAAGCTTTTGGGGTTTTGAAATTTCTTGATATTTTAAGCTTTATATCATCATCCAGCCCTCCTTTCCCACCCTAGGGCATGGTGAGGAGTATCAACATCTAGACAGCCCAAGTTTGCCCACTCCAATGGGCCACGCTTCCATTCATTCATCATTCAATCCCCTGGAATTGTAGCATACGCCAAAAACTTTCACATTCTGTAGCTTCACGCAAACATCTGACAAGAGTCAACTTTCAGCTTTTTGAAATCTGTATACATCTCTTGTACTGTATTTTAGCAGTGGGGTTGATCAACAACACAACCACTTGCATGCTGTGTTAATGTGACTTTGATAATAATGCTTTTCCTTTATACATATTCTACCATGGGCCTTTCATCTGCATTCAGTGCTTGTTCAGTTACAGACACTAAGAATGGTTAATTATTAAAGGTACAAGTGAGAAGTGTAAATAGATATGAGAACTGAAAGCACGTGACTAGTTATGTAAATTATGTAACACAAAGGAGACAGGCTGGCTGAGTGCTTATGTAAATAAACATTATATTCCACCAAAGGAGCCACAAGCACTAAGGATATTTTGTTATCTTAAATGTCAGGACCAACTTGCCTAGCCCCAGGGTCCTACCTTCCTCATGGGGCAACATAGGATTGGATGATGGATGGATGGATTAAAAGTGAGAGGGGAGATGTATAGATGGACATAAAGTAGAAGTGAAAGAAAGTTACATTAAGTTACTTAGCTCAAAGAGACAGGATGGTGCCAGCTGTGTGCATATTTATGCAAGCATTTTATTATTTGACTCTATTGGTTACATTTGTGAAGCTACAGAATGTGGTGAATGATTTTGGCATATCAGATAGAGCCATGATTCCGGGAGCTTGAATGACGAGTGAATGGAAGCATGGCCCATTGGAGTGGGCAAACTTGGGCTGTCTGGATATTGCTACTCCTCGCCCTGCCCTACGTTAGGAAAGGAGGTCCAGATGATGATGATTTTATTTTTCATAAAGAAACTACAGGAATCTACACAGCACAAAGGCAAGCAGCATAAGTATCTACAAAAGCTCTGGTACAGCAGCATAGAGCCACAAACTACGTGACTTATTTAACATGCACCAACTCAGGACAACTTATTCTAACTGAGGTGGGGTGGGCAGCCACCTTTGCTTTGCTGGGTTCCTTCGGTGCCATGGGGTTGTTGGCAGGAGAGGCGGGTAGTATGAAAAATTTGATTTCCGTGTTTGCTGTCAGTGCAGTAAAAAGACAGGTATTGCATTAATTCAGCTAGACTGTTTGCCTTGTTGAATGATGATGTACTGGTATGTTGGGTAAATTGGATAAACAGTGTTGCTGTATTTCATTTAATATTTGGTACTTACTGGTATAGAGTGCCAACCCCAAGACATATGCAACAGGAATTTTATAGATATGTAGTTATGCTGTGGGACAGGGACCAGTCCTGCATGTGTTTTTTTTTTTTTTTTTGGGGGGGGGAGTCCTAATTATAAGGCTGTTTATCATTAGGAGAATTCTCTTGTAGGTTCTGTGATATATATATATATTTTTTTTTATCTTAGCCATTTTCATGAAAAATATGGGTTGTAGAGGGGTTAGGTTTTGCTAGCTTAGTTTTATTTAAAACTATGCATACAGTACTTGGTACAGTATGCATTTACAGCAATAAATTTTTCAGTTATATCTGGTACTCTTTACCCTTTAATTTTTACTGCATTTGAAAGCCCTTTCTAGTTGTGTAAATAATCATGGTAGAATGAACACATAACAACAGCATGCATTGTTAGTCTTCTGCAAGAGTGGCTTCATAAGCTTTTTGTTTGTGGTCGCTGTTTCGTTTTCGTTTTTGAAAGCTCCAACATGCTTGCGTGCATTGGCCTTGGTCACCTAATGGCGGCTCTTCACGCTGCTCGATCCCTGGCAGCCTCCCTGTTCAGTCCCTTAACCCTTAAGTCACATTTAATGACCTCGTCCCATGTCTTTCTCGGTCTACCCCTCCCCCAATATTAACACCTCTCACCCTCTGTACCCAATTATCATCCCCCATCCTCTCCACATGTCCAAACCACCTCAGCCTACCTCTCCTCATCACAACACCAATACACTCCAGTCCCATCCTACCTCTCAACTCTTCCATCATAAACCCAGCCCCCCCAGGCCTTGCACGCAGGGACGCACTGCACATCCACCTAATCATTGTCATTTCTGTATGTTTAAACCTGCGAATATCCTCTTCCTTTACTGCCCAGGTCTCACTACCAAACAGCATCACACTCCTAACACATGCTGCATACAAAGACCCCTTAGCACGTAAGGAGAGTCCTCTCAATGTCAGGAGAGGCAACAGCTCCCTGAACTTCTTCCAACCACTTCTCACCCTAGCAACCGAGCTAACTCCAGCCCCACCTCCGGTACATAACATGTCTCCCAAATAACGAAGCTCCTCCACACTTAAGAGACTCACCTGCAAGTTCAACCCACTCACGCCTAACAATCTCCACCTGCTCTCCCCGACATGCCGCACACATGAAATCAGCATCATCTCGCAGTCTACCTCTAATACCACTACATCTCTTGTGCACCCATTTATCACAAACACTACACAAGATGGAATTACTTCCCACACCCTTGTGGCAAACTGCACATGGCCACTCTCCCTCTCCTCTGATTGTACCACCACCAACCCTAGATATCATCACTTTTGTTTTATCTGCATTTACCCTTAAGCCCTTGTACCCCATACCATCTCTCCACTTCTTAAATCTTTCCTCCGCCTCCTTTTCATTCTCTGCAATCAACACCAAATCATCAGCATACAACATCTCCCATGGGAGTCCATCTCTGAAGTCACGTGAGACGGTTTCAAGCACCACGATAAACAACAAGGGACTCAAAACTGACCCCTGATGCACACCAACATTCATGGAAAACTCATCACTCAAAGCTCCATTCACTCTTACCTGGGTGCGAGCACCCATGTACATGGCCATAACCACCCTAACCAGCCATTCTTCCAACCCTAGCTTTCTCATTGCCCACTTCACCACCTCTCTAGAGACTCTGTCAAAGGCCTTTTCCAAATCAACAAAAACAAAATACAATTCCCTTTTCTTTCCAATATATTTTTCCTGAAGCTGTCGAACAATGAATATGGCATCAGTGGTCCCCCTGCCTGGCATAAACCCAAACTGCATCTCATCGATATTCACTCTTTCTCTAATCATGCCTTCAAGAACTCACTCCATTACTTTCATTATCTGATCTAAGAGCTTTATACCTCTGTAATTTCCCCTTTCCAGGGCATCACCCTTTCCTTTGTACACATTTACAATTACACTCTTCAGCCAATCATCTGGGACAACACACTCATATATAATCATATTTATCAGGTCAGTGACTAACCTCACCCCAGTATCTCCTGAGTTCTTCAACATTTCGACAGTCAACCCGGACACACCTGCCGCCTTCCCCACCCGCATCCTGCCTATTGCCTGACTCACTGTAGCAGCGTCAATCAAAGGCCAAGGGCCAAACACTGGATCAGCTGGCTCCAAACCTTCTCTGTCCCAATCAGACTCCTCATTCAACAATCGGCTATAATGCTCTCTCCATGCATCTTTAATATCCTCACTGTTCACCACTACCCTTCCATCATCATTCTTCACACACTGCTCATCTACAATGTCCCAATTATCCCTCTTCACCTGATTTGCCACCCTAAAAATCATATTTTTCCTTTCTCCATGATTTAGATTATCAAGTAAAAGTCTCTGTGACTCAGACTTCGCCCTGTATACCTCTCTTCTAGCCCTGCGCTTGGCAGCCAAGTACTCCTCCCTTCTTCCATTCCCGGAAAAGCCTTCTTTTCTCCTTAACTGCAGCTTCTACACCCTCATCCCACCACCTCTTGTCCAACCGCACATTGCATCAGTAACTCTCAACAGGTTGTTCTTAAGGGCTCTATACTGTTCATTAACGCCTCTATCTACGGTTCCTGTTCAGCCACCACTCTCCTCATCTCACTATAAAAGGCATCCCTTACTGATTGGTTCCCAGCTTCCATATTTTCCTCCTAGGTACATATGTCCTCCTTCTCATCACTCGTTCCTTAAGCACCATGTCACAAATCAACAGTTTGTGCTGCTGCACACACTCCTCGCTTCCTCTAACTTTAACATCCCTCACTAATCTCCTGTCAACCCTCCTGACCAGAAAATAATCTATCTGACTACTATTTCCCCTGGACTCGTACGTAATCAACCGGCTGATTCTTTTCCTAAAGTGTGTGTTGCACACTATCATGTCCATAGCCTCCCCAAACTCGAGTATTCTTTCCCCTTCTGCATTCCTCACACCATATGCACATCCTCCATGGACTCCTTCATAACCTTGAGCTGCTTCACCTACATGACCATTTAAATCCCCTCCCAGAACCACTACCTCATCATCACCCATACTACTCACTACACGTATTAAATCATCCCAAAATCTATCCTTCTCTGCGTCATCCAATCCTACCTGTGGAGCATCATTTCGTTTTCGTTTTTTTGAAGGCTGCAACATGCTTGCATGCGTCGGCCTTTTTGGATTGGAGCGTGTAGCATTTTATGACCGGATGCCCTTCCTGATGTCTACCAATGACCCTTGGGTGGATTCGATCCTCCGACCCTACGGCCAGAGCGGAGCGCTCTAACCCACTGAGCCACGGCTGCATATGCTGATATAACTGAAATCAATTTCTGCCCGATCAAAATTTTCACTACTAATATCCTATCACTTACTCTCATAACATTCATGACATATACCACCCATTTCTCTGCAACCAACACACCCACACCCCCATATCTGTCAGTTCCTCCCAGCCAAAACAACTTATAGTAGCAATCCTTCCCAACAATCTTTCTGGCTGATCCACCCCTGTACCGGACTTCCTGCAAACATGCCACATCCACCCACCTCTTACTGAATGCCACAACGACTTCCCCTGCTCTTCCTCTCAAACTTCCCACATTCCACGAACCCACCCTAAACCCCCTGGGTGATTTGCTGTCCTCAGGCTTGCTTTGGTGCTTGTTTTTGAAGTTCATAGTCGGTAAGATAAAGGGGTTTGACAATGCAAATTTAACTGAAGATAAATTTATGTATCAGTTGCTAAATCTGCAAAGTATTTGCAAGTGCTGATAATAAACAATATACATTTTGCAAAGTCTAGTGCTGGGCAAGGGTGATAAAACACTGGACAGTCAAGGTTAGGTCCTGTGAGGATGTCCAGGTGATAGCCTGACCTGTACTGCACTGTACTAAATCATCCCAACATTTCATGATAATCCCCATAGTACTAAATCACTTTAATTTTACTTAAGCATTATCCTAGAGCTTTGACTGAAGAAAGAACCATTCATAGTGAAGTGATTAAGAACCATCTCCATTATGGTAACCACTTCAGTTGATATTAATCAGGTTTGATACATACAGATAAAGCCCTACAGAAAATTCACAGTTTAAAGAAGAGTTACAATTAAATTCTAACATGTCTTGAAGCACAGGAACAAACAAATTACTGCAAAACATTTCATGTAGTATAATATTCTTTTGCCCTCATATAACTGCTGTATGTGACTGATGGAAAAAGTTAAAGGCATCAATACCAATAATTCACATTTAATTAATCAAACAGACCGAAGCCCATGTCATCATCAGATTCCTCTTCTGGTTCCTCTTTCTTCTCTTCCTTCTTTTCTGCCTTGGCTGGTTCAGCAGCAGCAGATGGCGCCCCACCTGTGGCAGCAGCAGCTACAGCACCACCACCGCCACCGGTTGGCATTGAGGACATCATTGCTGCTCCTTGGGAAAAAATTAATAATAAATAAATATAAGTGAGATGGAAGCATTGTATGAACTCTACAAGATAATGCAATATTGAAGCCATGGGAAAGAAAGAGAAGGACTCTTGACATGGTCTGGCCAATAAAACGAAGGAACTGGTTTTGCCACATGGAGCAAATGGATATGAATGACTACAAAAGTTCAATGGTTGGGAGATGAGGCAGGCCAGGAATCAGGTGAATGGACAAGGTGGTGTGTTGTGGAGGGGTGCTTAATGGTCACCCCTCAATGAGTACTCCACTGGATGGTACAGAAATTATACTTTGCTACAATCAACAGTACAACAGCAACTTGTAAGCGCTGATTTGAGTAGCCGTTATCAAAACAAAGTCATCATCATCATCTGGACCTCCTTTCCCACCCAAGGGCAAGGTGAGGAGTAGCAAGGTCCAGACAGCCCAAGTTAGCCCAATCCAATGGGCCACACTTCCACTTACTCATTCAAGTCCCCCAAATCCTCACTCTATCCGATATGTCAAAAACTTTCACCACATTCTGTAGCTTCATATAAATGTATCCAATAAAGTCAGTATGAACACTGTCGCCCTAAAAAGGGGTGCCAAATCCCTGATCATGCACTTCTCACAGCATTCATCCAGCCAGCTCGATCTCTTGTCAGTTCCCTAGCCTCACCAACTTCCATACCTCTCTTCCTCACACACTCATCCACCATATCCCTCCACCTTTTCCTTGGCCTACCCCGCCTCCTTCTAATTCGCTCATATATACCTTTTACACCACTCTGTTGTTACCTGTTCTCTTCACATGACCATACCATCTCAGTACACTCTCTTCCATTCTGGTGTTCAAAGACTTCCTCACTTGGCATCTTTCACAAATCACATTATTTCGTATCTTATCCACTCTCTGTACCGTAAGTATATTCCTAAGCAGTCCTGTCTCCATTGCTTTCATTCTTGACTTTTCATTTTCATGCCACACCATAGTCTCATATCCCTATGTTAGAGTTGGCACTAACACTCCTTCACGTAAGCCTTGTGCAACTGCAACACTCAAGCTTGTACCTTATCAAGGCCTTCACAGCACCAGCCATTTTCCTTCCTTGTTTCACTCTACTTTCCACTTCTTTTGCACAATTTCCTGTCTTTTCTATCACTGTACCCAGGTACCTGAACTCTCTCACCAATTAATTTGGCCCTCTGTTATCTTGTTTTTTTCTTAGAGGGAACAATTTGCAGGCTCCTGGCCTTTGGTTCCTTCTTCGTTGCATTAAAAAAGACCAGTTTCTCTCCTTTCACTGTATCTTCACACTGGGAGCCACCTTCTCTCCTGATTACCATCACTACTTTTTTCTGCATTTACTCTCAAGGCACGATGCTCAGACATCAGCGAAACTCTGCACTAGTCAACCAAGTTCTTGTCTGGTATTCGCAAGTAGCACTGCTTCATCGGCATACAACGAATTAGAGATATTCCGTCCATCACCACTCATTACCAATGCCATCCCTTTCTCCATTACTTGTGTTTTTACTTCTCTCATCATCCCATCCATATACAGTATATACTGAACAACTATGGGGACATCACACAACCTCGTCACGTGCCCACACTGATTGTGAACCATTCACTTTGATGCCCGTTTACTCTAACGCATGCCTCGCTACCATCATAAAGACTCTTGACAGTACCCTGCAGCGTACCATCTACACTGTACATGCGTGAATGCCTCACTGCCATCATAAAAACTCTTGACAGCATCTAGCCGTGTACTATCTACACCAGACATGTGCAAAACCTTGCACAATCCTTCTCTGTCTACTTTGTTGTATCCTTTTTCCACATCCATAAATGCCATAAACACCTTATACTCCTTCTAACAAGCCTTCTCCATTATGTCTCACAGCAAATATTTGATCCATACATCCTCCGCCACTCCTAAAACCACCCTGTTCATCACTCACTAGGACTTCTGATATCTCTCTTACTTCCTCTTATATTCTTCCACATACCTTCCCTACAACACTCAATAAATGTATACCATGATAATTCTTGCACTCTCTTCACTCACCTTTATATTTGTACAGGGATACAATCACAGACTTTTTCCACTCTGCTGGCAATTTCACTCATCCATGCCTTCTTACATATCTTCAACAAGCACTTCATTCTGCTCTCTCCATTACACTTAATCTCTGCATTTTCTGACTCTGTCCATAAGCTTCACAGCCCAGTCCTTAGGCCCAGTAGTCCTTCTACATACCATACACCTCTACATGCCAACAATTCGGCGATAACACCCACCGTCCATACTGAATACATGCTAAGGCTGTCTCATACAGGACTGGTGTATTGGTATTAGCAGGGGTATTTTCACGACATGTCAGTGGGTCTTCTAGTAGATCAGTAAAGTCTGATTTTATGAAATTCGAATCTGTTAACTGTTCCCTGCCCCAGTAGGGATTTGAAACTGGGTCCATTAGGACTGCAGGCCACCTCTCCACCAACTGAACTACTGCCACTCCACCTCATCAATCCTAGCTGCTTTCCCATTTCTCAGCCTACAACATTCTTCACCTGTGCGAGTGTCACGTTTCCTGCCACTGCATTCCTTCTCTGCACACAACCCAAACCAATCATGTTTAAAGCAGCTCTGTTCTCTCTATTCCCATTCATCAACTTTCAAAATATTCTTTCCATCTGGTTCTTACTTATTCCCCACTGGTTAATAATCTACCACTTACATCCTTTGCACTTTCACATTTCATTTCACTGTCACTTCTACATTTCTGCACCTCCTTCCAGAACAACTTCCTATTTTCTGAGTAATTTGCATTCATTTTTCTTCCTAGATCATCATTTACCTCCTTTTTCCTCTTCACTAGTCTCTTTATGTGCTTCTTGCTCTCAATATATTCAGTTCTTATTTCCACTGAACCCCTGTCCTGTAACCACTCTAGCCACTTCTTCCTCTTTTCCTCCACTGCTCTCTTAACTTCATCCCGCCATGCTGTACCTTTCTTTTTTGTTGTTACTCTTGCCACACCACACACTGCTTTAGCATTCTTAAGTAAGCAATCCCTATATGCATTCCACGGGCTGTCCAGATCCATTAATTTCAATTCACTGATTCCAACTCCTCCCCTACTTTGGTCCTGTATTCATTTGCCATTTCTTTGATCTTCATCTTCTCAACTTTCAGTCTTTCTCTCTCACTGCTTTTCTCTCTCCTGGTCCACCTCACTCCTCTCAGCTTGATCTCACATACCACAATCGTTTAATCTGACAGACCTCCACATCGTCCTCTCACGGCCCTTGTATCAGCAACCATTTCCAGCATCGACCTCTCTACAAGCACGTAATCAATCAGGCTCCTTTCAACACGATCCCCATCCCCTCTATACCATGTACATTTATGTGCATCTTTGTGTTTGAAATATGAGCTACAAATGCACAACCTCCTTTCTTGACACACATCCTCCAGTTGCTTCCCAGTATCATTTTCTCCTGGTACTCCATTACAACCCAGTCCTCAGGACCAGTGCCTACTCTTCCATTCATATCACCCACTGTGATCACTTTATAGCCTCCTGGGCATTTCTCTCACTGCTTCACCCAGCTCATCCCAATATCTCTCTTTCTCTCGTTATCACACCATGCATACGCTACAATCACTGCCACTTTCACCTTATCAAACATGAACTTGACATACAGTCACCTCAAGCTGAAACATTTGTAATCTCTCATTCTACTATGCCACACCTCATTCATTAACAAAGCAATTCCTTCCTTGCATCTTCTTCACCCACTCATGCCCAATTTTACACATTTCACACCCTCCCACTCCTCCACTTCACGCCCTTTCATCTTTTTTTCACACAATGCCATAATGGCATAACTTGCACTCACACATTTACCACTTCCACCCTCTTGCTTTCCTCATTCATAACTCTTACATTCCACATGGCCATGCAAATCTGCCCATTTGGTTGGGACCCTGGGCAGGTATTGGGCCCTCTGAGGCTCTCTGAAACGTTTGCCATGTTTAAGGATTTTAAATAAGGATTAACCCAGCCCTGGTTATATGGTTACCACCCAGCATAGTAAACTGTTTCCTAGGTACGGGAAACCATCTGGCTTGTCACTCAGTATTGAGACCATAAGGCATCCCTTCACTAAGTAAGTGGATGATGGGCACCACCACCTACCAAAGTAAATCCAGCAACTACTTGACTGGCATTTGCCTCAATTTTTTGATGACTGTTTTAGAAGCAAGAAGACAACATCAGATGAAAGAGGGAAGGGGACCCAAAATAACTGCTCAAAATGAAAAAAAACTACAATCAGATAAGAATGAAATGTAAAGACAAGCATCTGCTATGGCTACTTACAGAGGTATAGTATCACATGAGATATATGGTACTGTACAGTACTGGGTCCAAGTGATGTGGGAGGCCAAAGTAAACTAATGTAAATACCACTTGGTAACCTCTGACATCATAATTCATTTCTCCTTGTAGTATTGTCAAAAGACAGAAACACGAACCTGTTTATTCATGATTAAAACATTAAGCACAATACCCAATATCAATGTTCATGCCCTAGCTTTCACAAGCAAAATATAATAATCTGAAATTAACAGTAACAAAAAATTACATACAAATTAGGTTTTTCACCACTAAAGGGGCATTACTAATATTAGTAACAGTGTCCTTTAATCTGGCAAACGATGTCTTTTCCTAACTGACCACTTAATGACTTTTTTTTTTTCTGGCAGCACAGTGCTCTTTCACAAATATGAACGTAACCCCCACCCCACATGAACAAATTAAATTAACATGTATAAAAAAAAAAATTATTTTTAGACAAAATAAAAATTTATTTTACCATATTATATTCAAGTACAGTAAAGTCATGATTTAAAACAGAGGGATGTTCACAAACTTATAACAACAGAAGTATTTAATTTCTCCCTTTATTATAACAAGATATCACTCAATTGTGTGGGAAAAACAAAATGAGTGTGGTTAGGTATCTGATTTCCTGATGGCTGCATCTGTTAACCTGCGAGTTATGCACGTCAATCGCTGCTAGGGTTCTGTGCTCCAAGCCCACCCACATGACCTATGTTCTATACCTGCCAGCCTCAGCCTCCTTGTCATGCTGACTGTTGCTGTGTCTAGAAGCATTTTTTTTTTCTTGCTCTTCATTTCACCCAAGAACTATTGACCATGTGCTTCCAAATTCACTATGTTATAATGCATAAGCACCAAGAAATTGCTTCTCCTCGCAGTGAAAAGTCTAAGAACACAAGAAAGGCATTTCCTCAAGAAGAAAGTAAAAATGCTCCCCAAGAACAGCATGGTATAGGAACCTCCGTGAACAAGAGGACCGTAGCATTCAAACATATAAGAAAATTAATCCGCAGTGTTTTCGATGTACTGAAGATAGGATCATTGTAGGAAAGTGATACACTCTCAAGGATGAGGGAACAGAAAAAAAATTCATGAATTTACATATTTAGTACAATGAATATGAACAAGGTTTTGTGACTGACCATGTTATGTGCTGACAGTCTCAGGGTTAGAAAAATTAGGCTCTGACGTTAAGAATATAATGAATATGTGTTGATGTATGAAGTCAGGTAAGATAATTATGTGAGTTCAGTTCTTGTGAATAATGTTTTCAAGAAATATTTATACTGTTTGGTTGACGTGTTTATTTTTCAAGATACCAATACTGTATTCATGTTTACAAGTTGTGCTTATCCACTAATCAGAGTTCTGAGTTTGCAGATAACATTGCAATTCCAGTGGTATTTCTTGGGGGCCTCTCTATTTAACCAATTAATAGCTGATGGCATTGAACAATGCTTTACTGTACCCAGTGCCAGTGACATCAAGTTAGTGTGAGCTATAAAAAACTATGAACAATTATGGGAAAGGAACGAAAGTCACTAGTATGTTTACACGACCCTACTTTACCATTCCAAAACCTCAGGCGGTTACTTCATCTCGCAAGTTTTCACCCACGTTTACGTGTTAATGGCATAAGACATAATTTTATTAATTGTTCCATGAATCACAGCGAATCACAGGATGGGTTTAGGTAGCTAAAAAACACTTTGCTATGTGCACCAGTCTATTCTCTTCACATCTGAAGAATATATATA
>JAGKTI010000827.1:0-38445 GCA_018397915.1 Birgus latro | reverse complement strand
TTCTACCCTGCACCAAGAACTGGTTTCTATCCTGTCACACTAAGTTGCTATCCTGCAATCTGAGCATTGTCGCCTGTAGGTTAATAAAGTAAACGTGTTCTAATCTTGTTAGCCGAAGGTTGTGTTAAAAAAAATCTAGCAAGAAAGGGGGAAAAGATCCCTTATTTCACATCATGAATGCTTAACCCGTAAACCACAGGGTTGTGTGAGGTGCTCCTGGCAATTACAGCTGGTGGCAATTCGTGCTGACTTATTTTTTACAAAATATAGGCCCAAACTAGCCTGAGTAATATAAATAGCACTCAGGACTCTCGTACATTTTTTCATATACTGTATATTGATATTTTGAAGGCCCTGGATAATTAAAAAGAGGCATCCAACTGACAGCCCACGGCTTGAGCCATCCTTACAGAGCGTCGTGAAAGTGATGGCCCATGGTTAAGTGGTTAACCATGAACAAACGGCCTGTTAAATTGACAGAACTCTTAATATTTCACCAAGCTTTAAAGAAAGATTGTAACATGAAAGCGTGTTAAACAAACAAACATGAGCCAGGACCATTTTGGAGAATTGAAAATTATCTTTTGCCAACATATGAATTAGTGGTGCTTAGGGAAGAAGCCCCCCATGAATACGGAAGGCTGACTGTAGCTTATTACATAAGCCTTACCAAATGACCTACAAAACTGATTTTCGGACTATCACTAAATTTCTACCCCTATGTTCTACCCAGTGTAACGTTAGCCTCGTGCCTGTTCAACTAATTTCTACTTTACTGACCTAATTATACCCTGCTCACCTTGTTTCTATCCTGCATATTGCCAGTTTCTAACTGCTTAACCACTTTCATTCCCACATATACCAGTGTAAAAGTTTCAATTTCCACACATTCAAAACATTATCCTTTTTCAGCTTCACCATCCAAGTATCTAAACTTTCTTCATACATCCAAAGTATCATCCCTATACATGCTTCATGGCAAATCTGACAGCACCTTTCTTTCACACATTCAAACTTTTATCCATACAGATCAGATACACTTACACACTTGAAACTTGCATTTCTTTCCCATTCTCTATCATTCATATCTGAAACAATGTCTTGCCGATCCTCTCTCACCATCCTAACACATCCTTCTACAAGGCAATATCTTCTAACCACTCACCCTACTCCAATCTCGTAACCCAGCAGCCATACCAGATTCACTCTTCACCCCACTTCATCTCTTCTCCCAATACTTCACCAGGTGACCAATCAGTCCTTCATCTTTTCTTTCCTAATAAAAATCTCCTTATTTCTTATCCTTCGAGATTATCCTATAATAATCCTCAACCATAACCAATTTTCATCAGACTCATCATTCAACCAATCCTTCCTCTCACCACTCATTGCATTCAACCAAATCTTCCTCTCCTCTCCCCAATGACCCTTACCAAATCTCAATCAATTTTCCATACCTTCATATCAGGGCTGGGGTCAATTATGAAATTATGAATTGAACTGGAACTGATTAAAAAACCTTAATTGAAACTGAGATTAATATAAAAATTAAAACAACTGAACTGAATTGGAATCAATGAGCTGATATAAATTGATGACTGAATTAAGTAAAATTTTATACTCTAATAATTATGCGACCAGTAAAATACACAGTTTTCTCTCACAAAAAGTTAAAAATATATCAGGTAACCTATTAAATTTATATTTATATTTTAATTTAACTGAGAAACTGTTCCCGGCATAATTCACGTGTTTTAAACAAACATATTTAAGATTTACAAGTTCAGTTTCTGTCAATGTGCCTGGCTAATAATAAAGATGTTAATTTGAAGCCTCATATTTTTCTTTCCGTTAGATTAATGGTACTGGGTAGATTAAAACTGACGTTGAATTAAAAACATTTGAACGAAATTTCATCCTAATAAATTGAACTGCTAGATTTTTGTTTACAAATGAACTGAATTTGAATAAATTCAAATTTTATTCTGAATTGGAATTTAACTGAATTGGCAAAAATTTATTTACCCCAGCCTTCTTCTTATCTCCTACCATATTTGCTGCATCCTACCTAATCTAGACATCAATCCTGTTAAGAAAACCCTATTTTGAGGAACTCAAAATAAGACAGAATCCTACTTCAGGATAAACCCAAAGTAGAGGGGGAAATGACTGGGAAACTACTTTAGGGTAAAGCCAAAGCAGTGAGTGATGCAACTGGAAGATCAATTTCAGGGGGAATCACAGCAGGAAAGGAAGCAAGCAACCCAGGGGGTTTCCACCTCGCAGGTTCCACGGGGTCAGTGTTGAACCTTTCCCATTTATCCCTAATTGGTTACACAGTACTCAGATCAACTCCTTCCGCTCAAGCGGACAATCGAGAACCCACTCCCACCTACTGTTCTCCAACCTGAGAACTTTCACCTCACAGCAGGAACACCAAAACCCAACCTACCCCCCTTCTTCCTAATCCTTGCACCCTACAGAGGGGTGCTCCTCAGGCACCTAAATTCTTTACCTAACCAGTGCTCATCCTATTCTTCTCCTCTTAATCATGCATCATATCCCGAGCATTCCTTTCAAAATATTCTTAACCTATCTTTGCTGTCATTCTCCGCTGAATCCTTTCACACTTCCAGTCTACCATAACTCTTTCCTTACCCTATCTTCCCTGTCATTCTCCACTCACTTTTCACTTTTCCAGTCATTCTATCATAACTCATTACCCTATCTGCCCTGTCATTCTCCACTCAATCCTTTCATATTTCCAATCAGTCTTCCATTACACTTTCTCCCAACTAATTCTTCCAGTTCACAATCACTCAACAAACCCATCCCACTCTCTCCACACTTGCACTCTCCTATTCCAACCTCTTGCTTTTCTTTTGCTCTTTCATTGTCTACCATGACTTCATATCAAACTTTCTCTCTTCATGTATAAAGTTGAATAGCGTAATATAATGCGCATGTAATGTGGTGCAGACAGTTAAAGGAGTCAAAGGAAATGTTTAGGAAAGTATGCTGGAATACTCTCTGTATAATGACACACTGAAAATCAGCATAGGAGGACTATCAGGACTTAAGTCCTGAGGGCCAGAGAACCAGGAGCTCCAGCTCTCCCTATCACCAGCTTTTCATCCACCCTGGGAGTACTGTCCTGTTCGACTGGTGCTACAGTCTCCTCCCAGTAATACTGTCCTTTCACCTCTCAATGTACACTCATTCTTTCCCTCTCCCCCCCTTTCATTACACACTCATTTTCTTCCTCACCTTTCACTGCCAAATTTTTCTTTGCACACTCATTTTCTCCTCTCTTCACCATTTACTACACACTCATTTTCTCCCTCCCCTTTTTCACTGCCAAATTTTTCTTTGCACACACATTTTCTCCTCTCTTCATCATTTACTATACACTCATTTTCTCCCTCCCCTTTCATTGCACACATTCTTCCTCTCTTCACCTTTCATAGCACACTCGTTCTTCTCTGCACCCTCACCTTCATTCCAAACTCACATTTTCTTCCTCTATGTACTCACTCCTGGTACTTTCAATGGATGAACAACTTACTTCGGGCCCTAACTGATCTCCAACCTAAAATTTTCGGTACAATAAGTACTACCTACCCTGCACAAGCAATGATCTGCATCATTCACCGAGAACAAAACTCGTAGCAATGGAGGTACAGGAAACCTTTGATTTAACATAACCATCAACCCGCGCACTGAATTAAATATTCTGCTACATGGGGAAGATTCCTGCTTTGGGCACTTATGGCTCTTATTTTATGTAGTTGTCACTGAATCATTATATAACATAACAGATTCTCTTTTAAACCTCAATATAATGTATATTTACACAGTCAAGTAAAGGAATAAAAATGGTTAGCGCCCCTCCCCAGCAAACAACTAAAGAGAGAAACAAAATGCCTCAGATCAGGAATGACAACAGTTGACAACCAAGGACCTTACGAAGGACATGGTGCAGAGTTCACGGAAGAATGTGAGGGATGCAAATGATGAGGTGAGAGACTGTCCAGGTGCTTGAGGATGCAAGAGGATATTATGTTGACTGACTGAGTGTAAATGCAAAGGAGTATTAGAAAGTGAGATTATGGATAAGGCAAATGTGCGGGAGACAGAGTACAAGAGAATGAGAGGGCAAAAAAGGGTGTGTGTATTGTGTGCAGGAGATGGAAGGAGAAAGTAAGAGATTATGTATCAGATGGTTCAAGGATTGTGCATAGGATCAAAAGCAAGAATACAAAATTTAATGTAAGTGACTGTGGATAGGTCTATGCACCATGTGGAGAGGGTGAAAGAGTTCAGGGCAAATGTGGAAGTGTGCATGGAAAAGTCTGAGTCTTATTTATTACAGATATTAATTAGGAGTGAAAATGTATTTGACTGAAGAAACAAATTTCAAGGAGAAGGAAGGAGGTGAGAAGGGAGGAATAGATCAGTAGGACGGAAGTAGTGGAAACAACAAAGTCAAAACGGGAAAAGTCCCAGGAATTGATGAGTGTCTGGTGAAATGCTGAAACATGGGGAAGCGGTATTAGCAGAATGGTCATGGAAGCTTTGAAGATTGGCGCGGGAGGAATGATTATGGATGATGAGCACATTGGCCAGGGAGAAAAGTAGAGGCCAAGAAGACTGGAAGTTGGGCAGTGGATGTTGGAGCGGCCATAATGAGAGAGAGCAATGTTTTGAAACTTCCTGTACTGATGTTTGCAGATAATACAAAGTGAAGATGAAGGGGAACTGCAAGGCTTGGTGAATGAGTTTGGGAGTGTGTACAAAACGGAGACTTACAGGTGAATGTAGGGAAGGGCAAAGTTTTGGTCTTCAAGAGAACTGAAGTCACTGAACGTACAGTAAGACTGGATGATGAGGATATGGAATTTGTGAGTACATTTAACCCCTAAACCGCGGGGTTGTGTGAGGCGGTCCTGACACTTCCAGACGGTGGTAATTTGCGCTCTGACTTATTTCTAAAAAATACTAGCCACAACTAGCCTGAGCGATATAAATAGCACTCAGGATTCTCCTAAGATTTTTCATATATATTTATATCTTGAAAGCCCCGCCTACTTTAAAAAAAAACAGGCACCCAACAGACGGCCCACAGCTCAAGCCATCGCCACCAAGCGTCATGTAAGTAACGGCCCGCAGTTAAGTACTTGGGTACTATGATTAGTAAGGATGGAGTTTGGAGGATGAAGTGCTGAAAGAGTACAAGTAATAAGAAATAGGGAAGAAAGCATGAAGTAAAAAAAAAGTCGCTTAGTGCCTGAAAGAATACAAGTGATGAGAAATAGGGAAATAAGCATGAAATAAAAAAGTCACTTCATGACAGTATTGTCATACCAACTCTAACAATACTGTCTAGCATAAACAAAATATTGAGTTAGCACACAGTCATAACACTGTATTAATAAAGTACTTACTTGAGGGCATGGGTTTATCTGTATGTTTAGGTTGTGTGTGTGTGTGTGTGTGTGTGTGTGTGTGTGTGTGTGTGTGTGTTGGGGGGGAGGTTGATTTGAGCTAAAACTTAGTTTTCAACCCACTCATGGTGGAGTTTCAGAGGCACCACAGTATCTAAAGTTATTAGTGCTGCAATTTGAATCACTACTTAATGGCAATTTGTGACCCTTTTATATATTTATTTTTCCAACCATTCTGTGCAAAGCATACCTAAAGGCAAAGTAGAGTCAATTCCTCAAATGAAGAAGTGGCTTGTTTGTCCTTAACGCTTGTGTAAAGAGGAGTTTAGAGTAAATATATTTCGGTTATTTTATTCCCAAACTGGTTTCAAATACTAAAGTCTTGTCAACCGCAAAACCACTTTATTTTAACTTACTGACCATCAGGTTGAACAGGCATAATAATTTCTGTAAAGACGATTTACACCTTTTACTGTGTCTCAACCAATGATACCCCACTTGGTTGCCAAAATGAAAGGTTAACTGTAACAATAATTTTAAATTTACCTAAGTGCTCAGAGGGCAACAAGACAATTGTTTGGGAACAACAATATTCTAACCAATCTGTCTTTTACTGTCCCTTGTGTACCTCTTCATGCCAAGTCTGTCAAATAATTATGAAAAACACATTAAGTAATATATAAACAATAAGATACACATATGAACTATTTATAACAGTGCCTTCTCATGCCAAGTCTCTTTCAAATCATAATAACGAAGAATGAGGTAATGTACAGGCAGCAGGATAAACATTATAAACACTGAAAATGAGGTTACTCATTTTTTCCCCTTCTTCTTAGGTATAGTACTATATATGTTTTAAAAGCTTTAACTCTGAAATTTACCTCAGGCAGCCTAGCTATGGGGGAGGGGGGGGAGTAATATATGAAATTAAAGGTACAAAGTAGATGATGCATTTGTGATGTATCAGTACAGAAGCTGTCATTTTTTTTTTTTTTTTACTACATAGGCTGAAATTAAGAGTTACATGAATTATTATCCAATAAAACATTATTTTCCAATTAAACATGAATTTTTATCAAATGAAAGACATATTTACTAAGGCCACATAAAAATTCAATACAAAGACCTTCTAAACCTAAGTTTGAGCATGAAGTACTATATACCATCACACGGAAGCTAAGAATCAACTTAACATGTCAAATTAAGGACCCATAACCAAACTCTGTCAAAAGGATGTGGCAATTCAGCTGATCGATATTAAAATGCAACAGCTGGGCAGCTCTATGAGAAAACGAAGCTTTGAACAGCTAGGTTAGGTTACAAGGAAGCAATGATCTGCAACTTTTATTTAGATATGGCAATTCAACTAATTGATATTAAAATGCGACAACTGGGCAGTTTTACAAGAAAACTAAGATTTGAACAGCTAGGTTAAATGGAAGCAATGAACACTTTTGTTTTATTTACTGTTCTGTTTATTTATCATCTCTACCAACATGCTTGCATGTGTCGGCCTTGGTCATTAGGTGACCAAGGCCGACACATGCAAGCATGTTGGAGCCTTCAAAAACGAAACGAAACGAAAACGAAAAAAGAAACGAGCGAAACCATACTATTACCAATCATCGTTTCATACGTTTACCTTAGTCCAGGAATTTTTTTTGCTGAATTTCTAGGTAATTCCTTGTGAATCTCAGGATCTGCTAGCATTTTAAAATATACCTGCATTTGCTCTTAAGCACTATGTGAGTACAAAATCACTTTGCATTGAGCTGGGTATTCGTATAGCCTATACTATTTGTTATATTGTGGTGGAGGTTAATAATGATTAATGAATAGCATTTGTAATACGTGAACCAAGGAATCAACAGTTACTAAATAGGCTCATACTGAACTGATATTATTCCTTCAACCACTACAAATTTTCCTGCTCATATAGTGTTCTTTCCACACTCTTCTAGTGTTTATGCTTAATTAGTCTTTTGCCCTCCATGTCCCAGCTCTGTTGTTAGTACTTTTACCTTGTCCATCCTGTACTTACATTGTGGTCATCCTGTGCTTACGTCGCAGTCATCCTGTGCTCATATCGGGGTCATCCTGTGCTCATATCGCAGTCATCCTGTGCTCATATCGTGGTCATCCTGTGCTCGTATCATGGTCATTCGGTGCTTATATTGGGGTCATCCGGTGCTTATATTGGGGTCATCCTGTGCTCATATCAGTCTTCCTACACTTACATCGTGCTCATCCTATGCTTGTCGTTCTCATTCTGTGACTATATCATCGTTTTATCATTCATTCAATGCTTCTATCGTGCTCATCCTGTACTTACAATGTGGTCATCCTATGTTTATATCATACTCATCCCGTGCTTTCTGGTTAATGGACTAAGTTACTATCACTTTGACCTACAGTCCGCTGGGTTCACATTCACAACAGCCTGAGATCGCCGCTACTAACTCTTCTTTCTGCCTTGCCTAATCCTACAATCTATACCTTTCGTGATAAATTCTAGTAATTTCTTTCTACTACCCAATACCCCACAAAGGGGACCCTACTTTGAAAACTCAAAGCAGGCTGGAACCCCACCTCGAGATAAACCAGAAGTGGGAGGGGAAATGACTGGGACTCTATTTCAGGGTAAACCTGAAGTAGACAGTGGAACAACTGGGAAATCGGTTCAAGGTGTATCACAGCAGGAAACGGCAGTGAGCAACCCAAAGGGTTTCCAACTCGCAGGTTCCACGGGGTCAGAGTCGTACCTTTCCAAAGTACTCAGAACGACTCCTTCCACTCATGTGGACAATCGAGAACCCACTTCCACCTACTGATCCTCAGCCCAAAACTTTCAATCCACAGCAGCACCACAAAAACCCAACTGCCAGCTTCCCCCATCATTATGCATCCTGATGAGGAATGCACTTGAGGCACTTTTCTCACACCTGTTTCCTAATCTAATCACATTATGCAGTTCTATAATATGTATCCTTGACATTATGTTCGAATTTCAAAATTAGATGCCTACAGTATTCATCTCTTTATTATACTGAATAATACAGATAAAACTTCTTGGAACTACTAATTAGTGTTAAACATTTAAATGAAGTGCACATCTCAGTAAATCAGTATTCAATAACTCATTCGTATTTTCTACGAAAACCATATCACATACCGTGCAACTAAAATTTACTATTCGAGATGTGGAAATGGCTCAGATTTTACTAGAGCTGTAACCAAGATTCAGTCATAAGGCTCACAGAATTTCATCCAACTACAGCTTCTGCATTCAAGTAGGAGAAGTGGCCCAGATCTTTTCAGTAAAAACAAACTTCCTATATATCGAATCACAGTCCTTATGTCTTATCTTTGGAATTCTATTCTTTCTGAATCTTTTCTTCACCCTACTTTTAAACAACCTGTACTAAGTCCACTCATACCTGAGGAATCTTTGCTCACTCCAAATTTTTCCACTTCCAGTCCTCAGTAATTCCTTCATTCAACTTCTAATCATACCTAATCCAGTCACGCTTGAGCATCCTTTGATCACTCCTCCCTCTAATGAAAAGACTCCATTTCACTCACATCCCCAGCCTTCCCCCACCAATCCTAAACTTCCCTAATCCCTTTTCCCTCCTGGTTCTGACAAAGATTTGTCTGCTCTATTCCATGCTTCCTGTAAAAACACGTCTCTTTACTCTCGTATCATATTATAGGAGAAAGGTGCACTGACGGAAGAGGGCAACCGCAATCTGCAGTCCATCAAGTTCATTTTTCATATCAACCTAATTCATGCACCTACGGCTTGGTAACAAACTTGTGGAAGTGGCCCAGATATTATTAACGAGGAACCTAGACTCATTTCTACCGCATTCCTGAGGCTCATCAAATTTCACGCAACTATGACTCAGTATTGTGGAAATATCCCAGATGACAGACAAGGAAAATAATCCTATATACCTACTCAAATCATTCTGTCCTCATCTCTCTCCACCTTTATTCCACAATTTCATCATCGTTCTTTTAAGTAATTAAGAGTCCTCATCTCTCTCCACCTTTACTCCCGTTTCCTCATCCTACTCCTAAGTATAGTCCAGCCATTCCGGAGGAATCTTTCTTCACCCCTTCCTCTCTCCTGGACAATCTTTCCACATCCAGTTCTATTCTTCAATAATTTCCTCACCCTACTTCTAGTCCAGCCATTCTTTGAGCAGTTTTTGCTCACCACTGCTTCTTCAATAATTTCTTCACTCTACTTCTAGTCCAATCATTCTCTGAGCAATCTGCTCACCCCCGCCTCTGTCTTGAATGATCTTTCAACATCCAGTTCTGTTCTTCAATAACTTCATTTAACTTATAGCTACCTAATCCATTCATACCTGAGTGGTCTTTGCTCACTCCTCCCTCTACTGAACAAACTCTCCAATTCACTCAATTCCCTAATCCCTTTTTCCTCCTGGTTCCAACAGATATTTGTCCGCTCGATTCCACGCTTCCTGTAAAAACATGTCCCTGTACTATCATATCATATAATAGAAATGTGGACTGACGGAGAAGGGCAACCACAATCTGCAGTCCGTCAAGTTCATTTTTCACATCAACTTAATTCATCCACCTATGGCTTGGTAACAACTTGTAGAAGTGGCCCAGATATTATTAACGAGGAACATAGACTCATTTCTACCGCATTCCTCAGGCTCATCTAATCTCATGCAAGTATGGATCGGTATTGTGGAAATAGCCTGGGTGTCAGACAAGGAAAATACTCCTATATACCTACTCAATCATTCTGTCCTCGTCTCATTCTACCTTCATTCTTCATCGTACTTCTAAGTAAGACCTCATCTCTCTCCAACTTTACTCCTCAATTTCTTCATCCTACTCCTAAGTATAGTCCAGCCATTCCGGAGGAATCTTTCCTCACCCCTTCCTCCCTCCTCAACAATCTTTCCACATACAGTTCTATTCTTCAATAATTTCCTCACCCTACTTCAAGTCCAGTCATTCTCTGAGCAATTTTTGCTCACCCCTTCTTCTTCAGTAATTTCTTCACCCTAATTCTAGTCAAATCATTCTCTGAGCAATCTGCTTACCCTTGCCTCTGTCTTCAATGATCTTTCGACATCCAGTTCTCTTCTCCAATATACTTCATTTAACTTATTGCTACCTAATCCATTCGTACCGCAGTGGTCTTTGCTCACTCCTCCCTCTACTGAACAGACTCTCCAATTCACTCACTTCACTAATCCTTTTTTCCTCTTGGTTCCGACAGATATTTGTCTGCTCTATGCCACGATTCCTGTAAAAAAAATTCCGTGTACTCTTGTATCAAAATATAGGAGAAAAGTGCACTGACGGAGAAGGGCAACCGCAGTCTGTAGTCCGTCATGTTCATTTTTCATATCAACTTAATTCACGCACCTACGGCTTGGTAACAAACTTGTGGAAGTGGCCCAGATATTATTAACGAGGAACCAAGACTCATTTCTACCACATTCCTGAGGCTCATCGAATTTTACACAACAACGGCTCGGTATTATGGAAATAACCCGAACGTCAGACAAGGAAAATAATTCTATCTACCTACTCGAACCATTCTCTCCTATCTCTTTCCACCCTCAATTTTTTCATTATCCTTTGAAGTAATTAAGAGTCCTCATCCCTCTCTACCTTTACTCCTCAATTTCTTCATCCTACTCCTAAGTATAGTCCAGCCATTCCGGAGGAATCTTTCCTCACCCCTTCCTCTCCCCTGAATGATCTTTCTACATCCAGTTCTATTCTTCAATAATTTCCTTATCCTACTTCTAGTCCAGCCATTCTCTAAGCAGTTTTTGCTCACCCCTGCTTCTTCGATAATTTCATCTTACTTCTAGTCCAGTCATTCACTGAGCAATCTGCTCACCCCTGCCTCTGTCTTGAATGATCTTTCAACATCCAGTTCTGTTCTTCAATAATTTCATTTAACTTATAGCTACCTAATCCATTCATACCTGAGCAGTCTTTGCTCACTCCTCCCTCTACTGAACAGACTCTCCAATTCACTCACTTCCCTAATCTCTTTTTCCTCCTTGTTCCGACATATATTTGTCTGCTCTATTCCACGCTTCCTGTAAAAACACGTCCCTTTACTCTCGTATCATATTATAGGAGAAAGGTGGACTGATACAGAAGGGCAACTGCAATCTGCAGTCCGTCAAGTTCATTTTTCATATCAAATTAATCCATGCACCTACGGCTTGGTAACAAACTTGTGGAAGTGGCCCAGATATTATTAACGAGGAACCTAGACTCATTTCTGCCGCATTCCTGAGGCTCATCGAATTTCATGCAACTATGGCTCAGTATTGTGGAAATAGCCTGGATGTCAGACAAGGAAAATAATCCTATATACCTACTCAATCATTCTGTCCTCGTCTCTTTCCAACTTATTCCTCAATTTCTTCATCGTACTTTTAAGTAATTAAGAGTCCTCATCTCTCTCCACCTTTACTCCTCAATTTCTTCATCCTACTCTAAGTATAGTCCAGCCACTCCAGAGGAATCTTTGCTCACCCCTTCCTATCTCCTGAACGATCTTTCCACATCCAGTTCTATTCTTCAATAATTTCCTCACCCTACTTCTAGTCCACTCATTCTCTGAGCAATTTTTGCTCACCCCCGTTTCGTCAATAATTTCTTCACCCTACTTCTAGTCCAGTCATTCTCTGAGAAATCTGCTCACCCCTGCCTCTGTCTTCAGTAATCTTTCAACATCCAGTTCTGTTCTTCAATAACTTCATTTAACTTATAGCTACTTAATCCATTCATACCTGAGTGATCTTTGCTCACTCCTCCCTCTACTGAACAGACTCTAATTCATTGACTTCCCTAATCCCCTTTTCCTCCTGGTTCCGACAGATATTTGTCCGCTCTATTCCACGTTTCCTGTAAAAACTCATCCCTTTACTCTCGTATCATATAGGAGAAAGGTGAACTGATGGAGAAGGGCAACCGCAATCTGCAGTCCGTCAAGTTCATTTTTCATATCAACTAAATTCATGCACCTATGGCTTGGTAACAAACTTGTGGAAGAGGCCCAGATATTATTAACGAGGAACCTAGACTCATTTCTGCTGCATTCCTGAGACTCATCAAATTTCACGCAACTACGGCCCGGTATTGTGGAAATAGCCCGGATGTCAGACAAGGAAAATAATCCTCCATACCTACTCAATCATTCTGTCCTCGTCTCTTTCCACCTTTATTCCACAATTTCTTCATCGTATTTTTAAGTAATTAAGAGTCCTCATCTCTTTCTCCACCTTTACTCCTCAATTTCTTCATCCTACTCCTAAGTATAGTCCAGCCACTCCCGAGGAATATTTCCTCACCCCTTCCTCTCTCCTGAACGATCTTTCCACATCCAGTTCTATTCTTCAATAATTTCCACACCCTACTTCTAGTCCAGTCATTCTCTGAGCAGTTTTTGCTCACCCCTGCTTCTTCAAAAATTTCTTCACCCTACTTCTAGTCCAATCATTCTCTGAGTAATCTGCTCACCCCTGCCTCTGTCTTGAATGATCTTTCAACATCCAGTTCTGTTCTTCAATAACTTCTTCATTTAACTTATAGCTACCTAATCCATTCATACCTGAGTGGTCTTTGCTCACTCCTTCCTCTACTGCACAGACTCTCCAATTCACTCTCGTCCCTAATCCCTTTTTCCTCCTGGTTCTGACAGATATTTGTCCGCTCTATTCCACGCTTCCTGTAAAAACACGTCTCTTCACTCTCATATCATATTATAGAAGAAAGGTGGACTGCCGGAGAAGGGCAACCGCAATCTGCAGTCCATCAAATTCATTTTTCACATCAACTTAATTCATCCACCTACGGCTTGGTAACAAGTTGCAGAAGTGGCCCAGATATTATTAACGAGGAACATAGACTCATTTCTACCGCACTCCTGAGGCTCATAGAATCTCACGCAACTATGGATCAGTATTATGGAAATAGCCTGGCTGTCAGACAAGGAAAATACTCCTATATACCTACTCAATCATTCTGTCCTCGTCTCCATCCACCTTCATTCTTCAATTTCTTCATTGTACTTTTAAGTAATTAAGAGTCCTCATCTCTCTCCATCTTTACTCCTCAATTTTTTCATCCTACCCCTAAGTATAGCCCAGCCATTCCGGAGGAATCTTCCCTCACCCAACCCTCTCTCCTGAGTGATCTTTCCACACCCAGTTCTGTTCTTCAATAATTTCCTCATCCTACTTCAAGTCCAGTCATTCTCTGAGCAGTTTTTGCTCACCCCTCCTACTTTAATAATTTGTTCACCCTACTTCTAGTCCAGTCATTCTCTGAGCGCCTACTTCTAGTCCAGTCATTCTCTGAGCAATCTGCTCACCCCTACCTCTGTCTTCAATGATCTTTCGACATCCAGTTCTGTTCTTCAATAAGTTCCTCATTCAACTTCTAGCTACGCAATCCATTCGTACCGGAGCGGTCTTTGCTCACTCCTCCCTCTACTGAACAGACTCTCCAATTCACTCACTTCCCTAATCCTTTTTTCCTCCTGGTTCCGACAGATATTAGTCCGCTCTATTCCACGCATCCCGTAAAAAATAAAGTCCGTGTACTCTTCTATCATATTATAGGAGAAAAGTGCACTGACGGAGAAGGGCAACCGCAATCTGCAGTCCGTCATGTTCATTTTTCATATCAACTTAATTCATGCACCTACGGCTTGGTAACAAACTTGTGGAAGTGGCCCAGATATTATTAACGAGGAATATAGACTCATTTCTACCATATTCCTGAGGCTCATCGAATTTCACACAACAATGGCTTGGTATTATGGAAATAGCCCAGAGGTCAGACAAGGAAAATAATCCTATCTACCTACTCCAATCATTATGTCTTCGTCTATCTCCACCCTCAATTTCTTCATCGTCCTTTTGAAGTAATTAAGAGTCCTCATCCCTCTCTACCTATACTCCTCAATTTCTTCATCCTACTCCTAAGTATAGTCCAGCCATTCTGGAGGAATCTTTCCTCACCCCTGAACGATCTTTCTACATCCAGTTCTATTCTTCAATAATTTCCTTACCCTACTTCTAGTCCAGTCATTCTCTAAGCAGTTTTTGCTCACCCCTGCTTCTTCAAAAATTTCTTCACCCTACTTCTAGTCCAGTCATTCTCTGAGCAATCTGCTCACCCCTGCCTCTGTCTTCAACGATCTTTCGACATCCATTTCTGTTCTTCAATAACTTCTTCATTTAACAGCTACCTAATCCATTCGTACATGAGCGGTCTTTGCTCACTCCTCCCTCTACTGAACAGACACTCCAAATTCACTGACTTCCCTAATCCCTTTTTCCTCCTGGTTCCGACATATATTTGTCCGCTCTATTCCACGCTTCCTGTAAAAGCACGTCCCTTTACTCTCTTATCATTATGGGAGAAAGGTGGACTGACGGAGAAGGGCAACCATAATCTTAAGTCCGTCAAGTTCATTTTTTGTATCAACTTAATTCATGCACCTACAGCTTGGTAACAAACTTGTGGAAGTGGCCCAGATATTATTAACGAGGAACCAAGACTCTATTCATGCACCTACAGCTTGGTAACAAACTTGTGGAAGTGGCCCAGATATTATTAACAAGCAACCAAGACTCATTTCTACAGCTTATCGACTTTCACGCAACTATGGCTCGGTATTGTGGAAATAGCCTGGGTGTCAGACAAGGAAAATAATACTATAGACCTACTCAATCATTCTGTCATCATCTCTTTCCACCTTTATTCCTCAGTTTCTTCAACATACTTTTAAGTAAATAAGAGTCCTCATTTCTCCATCTTTACTCCTCAATTTCTTCATCCTACTCCTAAATATAGTCCAGCCATTCCGGAGGAATCTTTCCTCACCCCTTCCTCTCTCCAGAACGATGTTTGCACATCCAGGTCTATTCTTCAATAATTTCCTCACCCTACTTCTAGTCCAGTCATTCTCTGAGCAGTTTTTGCTCACCCCTGCTTCTTCAATAATTTCTTCATCCTACTTCTAGTCCAGTCATTCTCTGAGCAATCTGCTCACCCCTGCCTCTGTCTTGAATGATCTTTCGACATCCAGTTCTGTTCTTCAATAATTTCCTTTAACTTATAGCTACCTAATCCATTCATACCTGAGTGATCTTTGCTCACTCCTCCCTCTACTGAACAGACTCTCCAATTCACTCACTTCCCTAATCCCTTTTTCCTCCTGGTTCCGACAGATATTTGTCCGCTGTATTCCAAGCTTCCTGTAAAAACACGTCCTTTTACTCTCGTATCATATTATAGGAGAAAGGTGGACTGATGGAGAACGGCAACCGCAATCTGCAGTCCGTCAAAATCATTTTTCATATCATCTTAATTCATGCACCTACGGCTTGGTAACAAACTTGTGGAAGTGGCCCAGATATTATTAACGAGGAACCTAGACTCATTTCTGCCGCATTCCTGAGGCTCATCGAATTTCACACAACTATGGCTCAGTATTGTGCAAATAGCCTGGATGTCAGACATGGAAAATAATCCTATATACCTACTCAATCATTCTGTCCTCGTCTCTTTCCACCTTTATTCCTCAATTTCTTTATCGTACTTTTAAGTAATTAAGAGTCCTCATCTCTCTCCACCTTTACTCCTCAATTTCTTCATCCTACTCCTAAGTATAGTCCAGCCACTCCAGATTAATCTTTGCTCACCCCTTCCTATCTCCTGAATGATCTTTCCACATCCAGTTCTATTCTTCAATAATTTCCTCACCATACTTCTAGTCCAGTCATTCTCTCAGCAGTTTTTGCTCACCCCTGCTTCTTCAATAATTTCTTCACCCTACTTCTAGTCCTGTGGAAATAGCCTGGATGTCAGACAAGGAAAATAATCCTATATACCTACTCAATCATTCTGTCCTCGTCTCTTTCCACCTTTATTCCTCAATTTCTTCATTGTACTTTTAAGTAATTAACAGTCCTCATCTGTCTCCACCTTTACTCCTCAATTTCTTCATCCTACTCCTAAGTATAGTCCAGCCACTCCAGAGGAATCTTTGCTCACCCTTTCCTATCTCCTGAATGATCTTTCCACATCCAGTTCTATTCTTCAATAATTTCCTCACCATACTTCTAGTCCAATCATTCTCTGAGCAGTTTTTCCTCACCCCCGCTTCTTCAATAATTTCTTCACCCTACTTCTAGTCCAGTCATTCTCTGAGAAATCTGGTCACCCCTGCCTCTGTCTTCAGTAATCTTTCAACATACAGATCTGTTCTTCAATAACTTCATTTAACTTATAGCTACCTAATCCATTCGTACCTCTGAGAAATCTGGTCACCCCTGCCTCTGTCTTCAGTAATCTTTCAACATCCAGTTCTGTTCTTCAATAACTTCATTTAACTTATAGCTACCTCATCCATTCGTACCTGAGTGATCTTTGCTCACCCCTCCCTCTACTGAACAGACTCTCCAATTCACTCACTTCCCTAATCCCTTTTTCCTCCTGGTTCCGACAGATATTTGTCCGCTCTATTCCGCGTTTCCTGTAAAAACTCGTCCCTTTACTCTCGTATCATATTATAGGAGAAAGGTGGACTGATGGAGAAGGGCAACCGCAATCTGCAGTCCGTCAAGTTCATTTTTCATATCAACTTAATTCATGCACCTATGGCTTGGTAACAAACTTGTGGAAGAGGCCCAGATATTATTAACGAGGAACCTAGACTCATTTCTGCTGCATTCCTGAGACTCATCGAATTTCACACAACTATGGCCCGGGATTGTGGAAATAGCCCGGATGTCAGACAAGGAAAATAATCCTACATACCTACTCAATCATTCTGTCCTCGTCTCTTTCCACCTTTATTCCACAATTTCTTCATCGTATTTTTAAGTGATTAACAGTCCTCATCTCTTTCTCCACATTTACTCCTCAATTTCTTCATCTTACTCCTAAGTATAGTCCAGCCACTCCGGAGGAATATTTCCTCACCCCTTCCTCTTTCCTGAACGATCTTTCCACATCCAGTTCTATTGTTCAATAACTTCCACACCCTACTTCTAGTCCAGTTATTCTCTGAGCAGTTTTTGCTCACCCCTGCTTCTTCAATAATTTCTTCACCCTACTTCTAGTCCAATTATTCTCTGAATAATCTGCTCACCCCTGCCTCTGTCTTGAATGATCTTTCAACATCTAGTTCTGTTCTTCAATAACTTCTTCATTTAACTTAAAGCTACCTAATCCATTCGTACCTGAGTGGTCCTTGCTCACTCCTTCCTCTACTGCACAGACTCTCCAATTCATTCTCTTCCCTAATCCCTTTTTCCTCCTGGTTCTGATAGATATTTGTCCGCTCTATTCCACACTTCCTGTAAAAACACGTCTCTTCACTCTCATATCATATTATAGAAGAAAGGTGGACTGGCAGAGAAGGGCAACAGCAATCTGCAGTCCATCAAATTCATTTTTCACATCAACTTAATTCATCCACCTACGGCTTGGTAACAACTTGCAGAAGTGGCCCAGATATTATTAATGAGGAACATAGACTCATTTCTACCGCACTCCTGAGGCTCATAGAATCTCACGCAACTATGGATCAGTATTGTGGAAATAGCCTGGCTGTCAGACAAGGAAAATACTCCTATATACCTACTCAACCATTCTGTCCTCGTCTCTTTCCACCTTCATTCTTCAATTTCTTCATCGTACTTTTAAGTAATAAAGAGTCCTCATCTCTCTCCATCTTTACTCCCCAATTTTTTCATCCTACTCCTAAGTATAGCCCAGCCATTCCGGAGGAATCTTTCCTCACCCAATCCTCTCTCCTGAATGATCTTTCCATACCCAGTTCTGTTCTTCAATAATTTCCTCATCCTACTTCAAGTCCAGTCATTCTCTGAGCAGTTTTTGCTCACCCCTCCTACTTTAATAATTTGTTCACCCTACTTCTAGTCCAGTCATTCTCTCAGCAACCACTTCTAGTTCAGTCATTCTCTGAGCAATCTGCTCACCCCTGCCTCTGTCTTCAATGATCTTTCAACATCCAGTTCTGTTCTTCAATAAGTTCCTCATTTAACTTCTAGCTACGCAATCCACTCGTACCGGAGCGGTTTTTGCTCACTCCTCTCTCTACTGAACAGACTGTCCAATTCACTCACTTCCCTAATCCTTTTTTCCTCCTGGTTCCGACAGATATTTGTCCGCTCTATTCCACGCATCCTGTAAAAAAAAAGTCCGTGTACTCTTCTATCATATTATAGGAGAAAAGTGCACTGACGGAGAAGGGCAACCGCAATCTGCAGTCCGTCATGTTCATTTTTCATATCAACTTAATTCATGCACCTACGGCTTGGTAACAAACTTGTGGAAGTGGCCCAGATATTAATAACGAGGAACACAGACTCATTTCTACCATATTCCTGAGGCTCATCGAATTTCACACAACAATGGCTCGGTATTATGGAAATAGCCCCGATATCAGACAAGGAAAATAATCCTATCTACCTACTCCAATCATTATGTCCTCGTCTCTCTCCACCCTCAATTTCTTCATCGTCCTTTGAAGTAATTTAAGAGTCCATCCCTCTCTACCCATACTCCTCAATTTCTTCATCCTACTCCTAAGTATAGTCCAGCCAATCTGGAGGAATCTTTCCTCACCCCTTCCTCTCCCCTGAACGATCTTTCTACATCCAGTTCTATTCTTCAATAATTTCCTTACCCTACATCTAGTCCAGTCATTCTCTAAGCAGTGTTTGCTCACCCCTGCTTCTTCAAAAATTTCTTCACCCTACTTCTAGTCCAGTCATTCTCTGAGCAATCTGCTCACCCCTGCCTCTGTCTTCAATGATCTTTCGACATCCATTTCTGTTCTTCAATAACTTCTTCATTTAACTTACAGCTACCTAATCCATTCGTACATGAGCGGTCTTTGCTCACTCCTCCCTCTACTGAACAGACACTCCAAATTCACTGACTTCCCTAATCCCTTTTTCCTCCTGGTTCCGACATATATTTGTCCGCTCTATTCCACGCTTCCTGTAAAAGCATGTCCCTTTACTCTCGTATCATTATGGGAGAAAGGTGGACTGACGGAGAAGGGCAACCATAATCTGCAGTCCGTCAGGTTCATTATTCGTATCAACTTAATTCATGCACTAACAGCTTGGTAACAAACTTGTGGAAGTGGCCCAGATATTATTAACGAGGAACCTAGACTCATTTCTACCGCATTCCTGAGGCTTATCGAATTTCACGCAACTACGGCTCGGTATTGTGGAAAAAGCCTGGATGTCAGACAAGGAAAATAATCCTATAGACCTACTCAATCATTCTGTCATCATCTCTTTCCACCTTTATTCCTCAACTTCTTCAATAGTACTTTTAAGTAATTAAGAGTCCTCATTTCCCCATCTTTACTCCAATTTCTTCATCCTACTCCTAAATATAGTCCAGCCATTCCAGAGGAATCTTTCCTCACCCCTTCCTGTCTCCTGAACGATCTTTCCACATCCATTTCTATTCTTCAATAATTTCCTCACCCTACTTCTAGTCCAGTCATTCTCTGAGCAGTTTTTGCTCACCACTGCTTCTTCAATAATTTCTTCATCCTACTTCTAGTCCAGTCATTCTCTGAGCAATCTGCTCACCCCTGCCTCCGTCTTCAATGATCTTTCGACATCCAGTTCTGTTCTTCAATAATTTCCTTTAACTTATAGCTACCTAATCCATTCGTACCTGAGTGCTCTTTCCTCACTCCTCCTCTCTACTGAACAGGCTCTCCAATTCACTCACTTCCCTAATCCCTTTTTCCTCCTGGCTCTGACAGATATTTGTCCGCTCTATTCCACGCTTCGTGTAAAAACACGTCCCTCTACTCTCGTATCATATTATAGGAGAAAGGTGGACTGATGGAGAAGGGCAACCGCAATCTGCAGTCCGTCAAGTTCATTTTTTGTATCAACTAAATTCATGCACCTATGGCTTGGTAACAAACTTGTGGAAGATGCCCAGATATTATTAACGAGGAACCTAGACTCATTTCTGCGGCTCATCGAATTTCACGCAACTGTGGCTCAGTATTGTGGAAATAGCCTGGATGTCAGACAAGGAAAATAATCCTATATACCTATTCAATCATTCTGTCCTCGTCTCTTTCCACCTTTATTCCTCAATTTCTTCATCGTACTTTTAAGTAATTAAGAGTCCTCATCTCTCTCTCTCCACCTTTACTCCTCAATTTCTTCATCCTACTCCTAAGTATAGTCCAGCCATTCTGGAGGAATCCTTCCTTGCACCTTCCTCCCTCCTGAACTATCTTTCCACATCCAGTTCTATTCTTCAATAATTTCCTCACCCTACTTCTGGTCCAGTCATTCTCGGAGCAATTTATGCTCACCCTTGCTTCTTCAATAATTTCTTCACCCTATTTCTAGTCCAGTCATTCTCTGAGCAATCTGCTCACCCCTGCCTTTGTCTTCAATGATCTTTCGACATGCAGTTCTGTTCTTCAGTAACTTCTTCATTTAACTAATCCATTCATACATGAGCAAACTTTGCTCACTCCTCCCTCTACTGAACAGACTCCCCATTTCACTCACTTCCCTAATCCCTTTTCCTCCTGGTCCCGACAGATATTTGTCCGCTCTATTCCGCGCTTCCTGTAAGAACACGTCCCTTTACTCTCGTATCATTTTAAACGATAAAGGTGGTCTGACGGAGAAGGGCAACCGCAATCTGCAGTCTGTCAAGTTCATTTTTCATATCAACTTAATTCATTTTTCATATCAACTTAATTCATGCACCTACAGCTTGGTAACAAACTTGTGAAAGTGGCCCAGATATTATTAACAAGCAACCTAGAGTAATTTCTATGACATTCCTGAGGCTCATCAAACTTCACGCAACTAAGGCTCAGTATTATTGAAATAGCCCGGATGTCAGATGAGGGAAATAACCCTATATGCCTACTCAATCATTCTGCCCTCGTCTCTTTCCACCTTTATTCCTCAATTTCTTCATCGTACTTTTAAGTAATTAAGAGTCCTCAGCTCTCTCCACCTTTACTCTTCAATTTCTTTATCCTACTCCTAAGTATAGTCCAGTCATTCTCTGAGCAATCTTTGCTCACTCCTGCCTCTGTCTTAAATGATCTTTCAACATCCAGTTCTGTTCTTTAATAAACTTCTTCATTCAACTTATACCTAATCCAGTCAAACTTCTTCATTTAACTTATACCTAAGCCAGTCATACCTGAGCAACCTTTGCTCAATCCTCCCTCTACTGAACAGACTCTCCAATTCACTCACTTCCCTAATCCCTTTTTCCTCCTGATTCCGACAAATATTTGTCTGCTCTATTCTACACTTCCTGTAAAAACACATCTCTTAACTCTCCTGTCATATGAAAGGATGGCGAACTGACAGAGAATTGCAACTTCAATCTGCGGTCCGTTAAGTTCATGTTTCACATCTACTTAATTTGTGCAGGCACGGCTTGGTAACAAACTTGTGGAAGGGGCCCACATCTTGTTAACGAGGAAAATCTTTGCTCACTCCTTCCTCTCTCCTGAATGATCTTTCCAGTTACCTCTTCTCCAGTCCTTCCGTTGTCCACTCTCATCCTTCCTATATCTTCCCCAAGTCTTTTTTCCTCCCTCTCCAACTTATCTTTGCCCACTTTCTTCTGTTTTTAGAGTTGAAGCATATCTCTTCCCATTCTACATAAATGGGGATGTTGTACTAAGGCACTCTGCTGTCCATCGAGCTGGGGCTAAAACAACTACTGTATACCTCATTTACTCTTACCTATTAGTTTTTTTTTAATTTACGACCCTGAATTGTATTCGAGTTATGTAAGTGGCCCAATGTCAGGTGAAAACTTCTTATATATACCTGTTCCCATTCCATCACAACTCCTTTACTCTCTCCAGACAAATGTTTTGTCCTCTTCTAATCATATTTTCCTTCTTCACCTAACCAATCACCCTATTTTACTAACACTCCATGTCTTGCCCAGTCTCTTCCCCCTCAACCTATTCCTAAGCAGGTCTCACTTCCAGCTATTCCTATGCAGATCTTAGAAAATCTTCCCATCGTCTCCCATTTCTTCCTCTTCTTCAACTAACTTCTTATCCTATCTCTCTTCCTGCTAGAATCATCCTTCAGTTTCTTCCCTATCCACTGAAAGGAGGATAATGGACTGTGGTAGAAGGGCAACTTCAGCCTGCAATCCAATTTGTTCAAATATGCCTGGGGTCGCACTACCATTACTCCCATCCTACACCCTGACACTCACGTCACCTACAGGACAGGAAAATAACGACAAAAATTCAGCTGTACTAGATTATTATAGAATTGCCCTGGGGTGCAAAACAATAAACACTCCATAAAGTTTAGGCTGGGTAAGGCTACAATTAGTTAGGTTACTCATGGTTAGTTCTAAGTTTGATTAGGTGTTATTCGACTACATACTGAATCCTAATCTTATAAGGCATTTACTGTTTTCCATCCCTAAACAGTTCTATTCTATTCTAGTACTGGCATATCCCCATCTACTTTTCCTATCCTGGAAGTGTCATCCCCCCCCTCCCTTAACCAATTGTTCTTATCTTCCGGATCAGTCCTCTCTCCCAAGAAATTTAACCTGGCAGCAGAGTTCCAAAGTTAACATTCTTCACCTCCTTCTCGATCATGGAAAGGAGGATGGTGAACTGCTGAGTGAATGTTTCAGCCTGCAGCCCACCATGTTCACTGGAGCCACAACAACTTTTTCAATCTTCCAATACTTTCCTGTCCCTCTATTGGCCTAGATATCCTAATTACATTACTGCCCAGATCTAACCAATCTTTCTAGAATGATTCTCACTCACTTCTAACTCCGCCAACCCATGTTTACCAACTGTACTGGGCAATTCCAGTGTCCAGTTCCATCAACGTCCTCCTCCTCATACCAGAAAGGAGGATGATGGACTGCATATAATTTCAAACTGCAGTCCACAATCTTCTCTAGTGCCAAATTAAACATTCCAAGCCTCTTCCACTGACATCTTCCTCAGAGTTTCCTAAACATTGTATTCATTATATCCCATTCTTCCATCTCTTTCCCTCGTGACGAATCTTTCTCCTTTTCTAACCTTCCTCTTGGGCCACCTTCTACCTCTCATCCACTGACATCTTTCTCTCTCTTCTAAAAATCTCTAGCATTCCAATTCAAACTTTCTTACTGTATTCATTATCATATCAGATTTTTCCATCTCCTTCCCTCGCGACAAATCTATCTCATGTTCAAACCTTCCTCTTGGGCCACCTTCTATGTCTCTTCCACTGATATCTTTCACAGCCATTTCTTAATCAAGCCTCTCCAACTTTTCTAGTGATATTTAATACCATCTCAACTGATCAATCTCCTTTCACAATAAAATCTTCTAGACTCCTAACTTTTAACTTTTTTCGAAGACCACCTTCCAAGTCTCTTCTACCTATACCTTCCTCATTCTCTCCTAAATATTTCTGGTCATTACAGTTTCACCTAATAATTCTAACTCCTTCCCCCACAACAAATCATTCTAGTCTCCAAACCTTTCTCCTGGGCCAACTTCCAAGCATCTTCCAGTCTATCTACCTAGTCAGTTTCCTAAAAATTTGACTCTCAAGCACTTATATCCAATTTATCTCACTGTATTCATTCTCAAATTGCATAGCCATCTCTTTCCCTCATGAGAAATCTTTGCCTCCTAACAAACCTTTCTGAGGCAACATTAATCCTTCCAGGCCTCTTCTATCCATCTCTTCCCCTTGTGAGAAATGTATCCTATCTAACCTTTCCAGGACATTAAATCTTCCAAGCCTCTTCCACTGATATCCTCAGCCTCTTAACTAGTTCATCTCAATCACTATTTCTACTCACTTTTTCTTGCTATATTCGTCTTAACTGATTTTTCCATCTCTTCCAACAAATCTTTCTAATCTTCGTCTTGGGCCAACATCAAACTCTCTTCCACTGATAGCTGTTTCCTAAATATTAACTGTCTCCAACACTATACAATTTTTCTCACTGAATTCATTCAGCTGATCTCAAGCCTTTTGCTCACAATAGTCTTTCTAATCTCTTAACTAACCTTTTTCTTGGACCTCCTGCCAAGCCTCTTTCACAGATATCTTGCTCTTTCATCCTATATATTTCCTGCCACAGCCATCTCAACTAATCCTTAGATCTCTTTCCCTCATGACTCCTTTCGCTTGGGCCAACCTCCAAGCCTCTTCCATCAATATATTCATAACTTTCCTAAATATTTCGTCTCAAGCTCGCCATCAAAGTAATTTTCCATTTTGCAGATTACTCTTAACTAATCCATCACTCAAATGTGCAATAAACCTTTCTGGTCTCCTAACCTATCTCTTGGGAAACCTTCCAAGCCTCATCATCATCCACTCCAACATATTTTGTCTCAGGCACTGCTATTAAATTTTGTCTCAAATTTTCCTTCCATCTCTTCCCTTACGGCAAATGTTTCTGGTCTCCTAACCAACCGTGGCTAACTTCTTGCTGTATTCTTATGTCAAATATTCATTCTCTTTCCCTCGCGGCAAATCCTTTGTCTCCTAACCTTGGACCACTTTCCAAGCCATTTCCACTGCTCTTCCTCAATCTCCTAAATATTTGTCTCAAGCGCTGGTTCGCTCCAATTTTTATCGCTGTTCATTATCGATTAAACATGATCCTAATATCTCTCGAGTCAATCTTTCTAGCCATTAATCCAGGATTCTTTCCAAATCTCTTCCACTTTCTTCATCCTCTCCAAGATTTTCTCTCTCTAAAGCACTGGTATTTATTTATTTTTTTCCACTGTATTCCCAAATCGTATTGAATGTTCCTTTAACCTCTACCTTTTGGCAAATCTTCCTAGCCTCCTAACTAAACTTGGACCACTTTTCAAGCCACTCCCACTGCTCTTCCTGTCTTCTAAATATTTGTCTCAAGCACTCGTACTGTCCAATTATTATCAATGTTCATTATCAATTAACCATATCTCTTTCAAGTCAACCTTCCTAGTAATTAATCCAGAATACCTTCCAAATTTCCTCCACTACTTTTCTCACCCTCTCCTACATTTCCTTTTTCTCGAGCACTTTCTCTTGCTGTATTCCTAATCGTGTCAAATGTTCCTTCAATCTCCTTCCCTCACAGCAAATCCTTGGAGTCTCCTAACTAACCCTGGTCCACCTTTCAAGCTACTTCCCATGCTTTTCATCTTCTAAATACTTGTCACAAGCACTGGTTCTGTTCATTTATTACTGCTGTATTCATTATCAACTGGTCCACCTTTCAAGCCACTTCCACTGCTATTCCTGTCTACTAAATATTTCTCAAGCACTGGATTTAATCCAATTTTTATCACTGATTTCACTACAAATTTAATATCTCTTTCGAGTCGACCTGTCTAGTCGCTAACCTAGGATGCCTTCCAAATCTCTTCCACTATCTTCCTCATCCTCTCCTATATATTCGTTTCAAGCACTGTTAGTTCTTGAAGAATCACTCTATTCTCCGATATTGTATTTTATTCTTAATCACTCCTTCCAACAAAATTTTTCATATGTTTTCTAACAAATCTCCATTCGCGGTCCTAGTTACCTTCCAATTAACCTAATTAGTTCTTTTCCTTGAATTCATGTATTCAATACTGCACTGCATCATTTACCATCTCTCTAAGACACACTTGTTTCCAGATGCGGTGGCCACCAATGACTGCTTCCATTTCACCCTATTCTCTATCAGTCTATCCTCTTTCAACTCATCCATTGAGGATAAAATTGCGCATTAAACTTCATATACTGTACGATCTTAAAGTCTGGACAGCATT
Source organism: Birgus latro (assembly GCA_018397915.1). Classification (NCBI taxonomy): domain Eukaryota; kingdom Metazoa; phylum Arthropoda; class Malacostraca; order Decapoda; family Coenobitidae; genus Birgus; species Birgus latro. The sequence goes on along the minus strand of JAGKTI010000827.1, from coordinate 12,108 downwards.
TATCAGAATTGGCAAAAACGCTAAAATCGAAGAAATACATTTTTTCTTTACATTGACAGCAACACTGACATTGGTCAAGAGGTCAAAATCAGCAATCTATCAGTTCAGACAGCACTTCTGCTTGATCCTATGTTACATTAAAAACTATCCGTGTAATAGATTTTTCTCTTTAAAGTTTCATTCACTCAAAACTCAACAGCTAATTCTCCTCCTGCATCCACTGCCACACCTAACCGCCAAAAGGATAATGGAGGACTACAGGAAAGTGCTGCTTAAACCTGCAGTCCACCACCTTCACATACTGTGAGCACAATATCCTCAAAATTTTACAAGTTTCACGTTCAAATCAGCTGGAAATAGAAATTTTACTGGGCTTAGTCAAATAAACTTTTCATTCTTTCAATGGAGTAGTAACCCGAGGGAGTTTTCCATCATATGAAACCCAAAAATTCCTTAACTACTTTCCAACTCCATAACAAGTGTAGACTGTAGGAAAAATGCAGCTTCAACCTGCAGTCCATGAGGTTCACATGCAGATGACCACTTTTGTTTTCCCTCTCACACTGGACAATCTGAGGGAAGTCTGTCCAGTCTCAATTTTAAATTTAAACTCGTTACTGCATTTAAGAAAATAAAAATCCAACTCATGAATAACTGGAAGTCAACTCCAGGCATTATCTACGGCAATCTCTATATGTAAATGTGGTACATGTTCTTTAACCCGCCCCATGCCAACGACGTCCATATACATCAGCCCCTATGTATGCCCCTAACTGCCAAAAGGATAATGGAGGACTAGAGCAAAGTGCAGCTTAAAGCTGGAGTCCACCACTTTCACACAGAGGAGCAAGAAATCCTCAAACTTTAATAAGAGTTTCAAATAAACAGGAAATAGATATTTTACTGGGATTACAATTTTCGTTCTCTCAATAGACTAGCCACCCAAGGGAGTCTTCCATCGTATGAAATATTAAAATTCCTTAACTCCCTTCCAACTCCATAACAAATGTGGACTGTAGGAAAAATGCAGCTTCAATCTTCAGTCCATGTTTTTCCCTCTCGCATTGAACAATCTGGGGGAAGTTTGTCCATTCCATAAAATCCGTAGCTACTGGATGTGATCATGAAAATCCAACGCACAAACCGCTGGAAATCAACTCCGGGCAATACTTATGGCAAATCTTTATGCAATTATGGTGCATGTACTTATAAACAATTCTATCTATCTATCTATTGCCAGACGCCTCAATCCCGCATGGGGTGGCCACAAACAAATCGCTTCCATGTCGCCTGTCCCCCGCCATTTCACTACCCCACTCCCAACTCACACCCCCCACTCTCATGTACCTCTCCACTCCATCTCATCCTCGGCCTCCCCCTCCCACTCGCCCCCTCCACCTCACTCACATACATTCTCCTCGTCAGTCTTTTACTCTCCACATGCCCAAACCACCTTAACGTGTTTCTCCTAACGCTTCCTATCACATCCACAACCACATCACAATACTCCATCACTTCCACATTTGTCAGTCTCTCTCTCCATGTGACTCCAAATGGTCCTCTCAAATAACTCATTTCCACTGCTCTCACTCTTGACTTATTAAGCGATTGATCAACATACTGTACTAACCTTTTACAGAAATTACTTCATATAAAAACCAAGAGTATTTTTCAGGCAGACTCATTCTTACTGCCATTCATCGTGACTGTCATTTACTGTCAGGTGTTTACGTCACTACACTGTCACGTGTACTAAGAAGCAAGCTAGTTCATTAATTAATCTGGTTTGCCCATAATCAATATTAGTGTAAATATACGGGCTAGATGTTGTTCAACATCCTAAGAAACACTCAAAGCAGCATTTTCAAATCGCACTTCAATTCAAATAATGTTTTTGACAAACTTCAAAATCTGCAAAATATCGGTTTGCACACGCCACTAATTATATGGTCACGTGAGTTATATTCTTAACATTTTTAAATATCCGCAGTATACGCTGCCCAGTATAAGTCCCATTTTAAAAACTCTACCAGTAATCATTGTTATTTTCACTGTTAGGTGCCTTTTACTGTTACCTTGGCATGGCGTCAGCTGGGAGCAAGAGGGGCGCCGGGGAGGGACACTGGTGAGCCGTTCCCGCTAAGTGTAGGCTGCGGACCCCCGGTAGTCCTTTGGGGGCTGGGGGTGTCAGCGTTGTCTGCAGCAATGTTGGTGTCGTCTACAGCACCTACCTCTACCTCACGCATTTCAAGTAGCATGCTGCTTTTTTGCTGCCTTACAATGTATACAAGAAGTATAATCACACACAAATTGAACCCATAAACTGCTGCGCTACTTTTCAAATTCATGCCATGGCAGTAAGTCAATATTCTCGAAGTGATAATTATGTTGTCATGTTTAGGTCAAATATTGGAGCATTAACTTGTATAGTTTAAGATATAAAGTTGTACAACATCACTAGGAGTCACATAAATTCTGCCACGAGTCACTTTTAGCATTTTACGATAAAGAAATATCTTGTTTCAGTTCACGTACCTGTTATAAAGGGTCAGAACTTAAAAACCTGCAGTCACAAGCTTCCACTTACTACAGATAGTCTCCTGTTTATTTTACGGTAAACTATTCGTGCACATCCGAGTAGCTTTTACGATATGATCTCACCGATACAAACTAAATTCAAATCTTATCATAAACAAAAATTATCCATACTCAGTAATAAAGATTTCACAACAGACAGCACTGATATATTCTCACTTTTTTTATTCTAACATGCCAAAGAACTTATGACTACTAACATAAGGTACTGTATCTCCTTTTATTTACTGTTAAGTGCCTATCAATTACATATTATCAAAAACAATTCTGCATTCAGCATTTGCCCCAAAACAATTTTGATCTGAACAGCCAATTAGCTTCATCGACATCAACTTTAATAGGCAACAAACTACCATTTACTGTAATTTTGCAGCAAAATATCATAACGACTTGCTGTACATGGTTCCAAATAGTATGTATATACAAATATCCACTGTATGTAATACTGTACATGCCCTGACAAACCTAAAGCTTACATAAACAGGAAAGTATCTGAGACGTGGCTTGCAATTTATGGGTTAAGGAACAAAAAACGAACATTCACCACTGGCTGACGCTGTTAAGCTCCACGACTTCTTTATCTAAAATATAAATACTTGCTCCCCTACTTAGAGATACAAATCTTGTAATAGGCATTTCCAACATCTATTGTACTTCATGAACATGTGGAAGAACCAAAGATCTTACTCAGTCTTTACCAAAGAAATAATTAATTAAAATTTTGTTCACTTAAGCTTAAAGTTACGATAATGGAGATTATATACTTACTTGAATATACAGCTGCCACAGCCACGGTGATTCACCCATGTGCCTGTCTTGCATAACTGCTTGAGATCCAGCTGATCCAAGATGAAGGTCAATGTCGTCTCACAGAATGACAGGTACCAGCTTCTTATGGATCTTCAACATTGCAGTACTGCACGGAGGTCAGGGTCGAAGCAACCTGATATATGATGATATTAGTATGTGGGGTTTAGGAACTAGGCAAACTACACTCACCAGCCTCACAACGTGAACTGCCAAGGTTCCCGGTTGCATACCACAGGAACCTTCCGATGACGTCATCACTCGTACACTAACACTCTCGTCCTCTCTTCTTAATTTGACAGAAGCTTCCAATGACGAAGCTGGATGGTCTATTTGCGTCTCATACACACTATGTATCCAATACGTAGACTTTTGTGTAATTACCATCAACACCCGATACGCACTATGTATCCAATACATACACTTTTGTTTAATTACTATCAAGACCCAGTCTGTGGCCACATACAGATATGTGATGTCTCTTGAAGTATTATAAACTTTCTAGTCTTGGATGACTGCTGCACGCAGCCGCTCGGTCGAGGCACCTTTCTTGGTGAGACAATCAGCCAGTTGTTGTGATATATCCACCCAGGATACCTCACCAATCTCCCCCCGCTCCAACATGTCCCGCAACACAGCCATATCAATGCACAATCTCCTGTCTTCTACGCTCCTACAGGAGTAAAGGGTGTCCACCAGACTCTTGTTGTCAACGAAACACTTTATCCGAAAAGCACTCTATATGACATTCCTCGATCGGCCCCATTCTTGGAATGTATAGCTTCATGTTGTCAGTCTTCACCCTTGAGATCACCTTATTGAGTCTAAGCAAATCCGCTACGGTAGCTCAGTTGCTATTCACACTCAACTCACACACATCAAAGGCAATATCTGGCCGAGTGTATGTGGCAATCCAATTGAGTTGCCCAATTAATGCTCGGTACTCCATTTTCTCAGACTCGGACAGCTCCCCTGATTTTACTGCTGCACGATGTTTACTCAGCGTGACTGGTTTCAAAGATGAAGCGTACCGGAACTGGTCGAGCGTTATGCTGCCATCGATGTTGGAGATGACATTGAGAACAACGTATTTGAAGGCTTTTGATTCTGAACTGCCGATGAGGAATATTTGACTCAAACGATTTATCACTTGCTGTTCGAACTCATGTGTACCAGCCCAAAGGAAGTCGTCGACGTGGATGCATACAATGCCTTCGACTTTGCCACCATTGCTCCAAGAGAACAGCACTGAATCCAGTGATGACACTTTAGCTCCGAGACTCAACAACTGATCTTTTACGCGCAGATACCAATGCCTAGCAGCATCACAAAGGCCGTAAACAGTTTTCTTTAGTCTCCATAACTTACCATTTGCATATTCAGGCGGAGGTCGTAAATGGACAAATCTCTCAATGTCGTTACCTTGCAAGTAGGCAGCTTTCACGTCCATAGTGTGGCAATCCCACTGGTTGGTGGAGGCCAAAGAAAGTGCCAAACGCACTGCTTCCTTTGAACAAGTAGGCGAGTCTTTTCGGAGATCCACTGTGTCTTCCTCAAATCCTCTGGCGACTAAGCGGGCCTTAACAATAGGCTTTCCATTTTTCAGTTTTTCTGTCACAACCCATCGAACCATTATGGCACCTTGCCCAACATCATTTACTTACTCATACACATCATTATTCTGCCAATTTGTAATTTCATTTTCCTTAGCGCATAATACGGCCTCAGAGTTGAAAAGAACAAGCATTTCTGCATCATCATCAACCACTTCCCATTCGCTAAGATCCTTCTCCAAATCTATCCAATCAATGCTGCCGTCAGAGTCCCTCTTCAAATTACAGCAGTGTTTGTACTTTCCAGTGGCTTTACCTGCCCGACTTATAATCCTTCCAGACACCAACTCTCCACTTTCCGAATGTATTCCCTTTAAACGTTGACCAACAGAAACTTTAAGAAGCTGATTAATCGGAACAGAAACTGTGGGAGGCTCAGCAATTGGGACCACACCATCTTCTGACTCGTCATCTGGTGGATAGTCATTCAACACTTGCGTAGGATCGTCATTAGGCTTCTCCTGGACAACATTGTTCTTCTCATCACTGCTGACACCACTTTCAACTGTACTATCTTGCTCTGGCGCTCGCGCTAGACGACATACGTGCACTCGCACGTATACACCGCCGTGTCTCACCAGAATTTGTTTCCCATCTCTGCCTATTACAATTCCGGGACCGTGCCACTCACGACTATCATTAAAGACTCCATCTCCATTTCGGATGTCGTTTAGGTCACTCGAACGTACGTTGTGCCGCAGAGCCCTAGCCGAAAGTTCATCTGATTCGGTCTTTATAAACTCTTGTCTAGCTAAATGAAGAGCGTTCAAGTTGTCTCTCACAACTTTTGATAGTGATGAAGGTTCCAAGGCTGGAGGATCATTTGCATACACATTAGGCTGACCAGGGTTTTGACCAAAAACAAGTTGGTTAGGAGAAAGAGTAGTTGGTGAGAGCATTTTTTGCCGATACTGCCCATGCCAAGACCACATCCAATTCACACTGGCTATCAGCCATTATCTTCCTAACAATGTTACCAATGACTGCATTTAGAAACTCACAGACTCCGTTGCTCCAAGGACTCTCTGCAGATGCTGTCATGATCTTGATATTGAAGGCCTCTCCCAATGCTCACATTTCTGCATTGTTGAATTCACAGCCATTGTCTGTAAGAATTTTCCTAGGTGCGCCAAACACAACAATCCAGCTCCGAAATATTCCTTTGATAATGGTGGGCACACACTTATCCGCGATTACTATCACATTACAATACCTGGTCACCAAATCAACAAGGACTAAGAAATAATGCCTTCCCCAAGCTTTTAAATCCATGGCTATGGCTTCGTTAAACTTAGACGCCATGGGCAAACTGACTACGGGTCGGGGCTTAGCTTTCTTTAATCTGCAACAGACTATACAAGCATCAGATACAGCCTTGATAGCCCGTTCCAGTTTTGAACTTTTAATTCCCGCATCTGTGATCAGTTTAATTAGTTTTGCTGATGTTGGGTGTCCAAATTGCCTGTGAAGCTTCAAAGTGTTTTTTTCTGCACAACATGCCAACATGATTGTTTCACAAAATTCACAATCTAGTCATAAGGAAATTGGAAGTAAGTAATGGCCTGAAGATGAGGACTTTAAATCAAAGATAGTTCCACAAATTTTGACCTGGTCAGTTCCAAGGTTAATCAACATTTTTGCTTTTTTCATGGAACGTCTACTCAACAGCAAGGGAATATTGCAGTCCACATCATCAGTCATGATGGTAGCACGCATGCTTCCAATGTAGCAGGGCAGAGTAACATGTTTGAGGGAAGAAACTGTGACACCATCAGCAAAAGTAAACGCTGAGGATGACGCTTCTTCTCTTACAGCATCACGTTTGTAATCAGTGAACTCACTTAGATAGCAATTCATCCATTCAACTCCACATACAGTTGTAGAACACCCTGTGTCTACAAGAGCACATCCCTTAGATTCTTCTACTGGAGTCTGTGACTTACCTCTACTAGTGGCATCATCCGCATAGCCCATAAATAACGACAGATGCACTGTTTCAGAATTCTCTTCTCGACTGCCGTCGTTTTCGTATGCATCCGGACAGTCACGTGCCCAATGAAATCTAGAATCACATACGAAACACCTCGATACCTTTCCGTCAGACCCAAGTGGGTTCTGCCTCCTGCCGGTGGATGAGCGTTGGGGAATTCTAGCAGATACGGTTGAACATCGGCCACTACCCCGACGTCGATCACGTATTGCACCACCCCGCAACATTCTCCGTTCTCGTCGAGTACCTCTAGCATAAAGCGTTTCCTCACCCTCAACTTCGTCACTCCAAAGTACTGGTTCGTCTTTCACCTCCCGGGCGGACACCGATGCCTCATTCTTCCTGCCAATTTCACCCGCAAAAATTTGAGTCAGGGCAGATTTCCTATTTTCGTATGTCACCTCAGTTATCGCGGACATCACTAGTTGTAGCTCACTGTCTGAATGTTTGCATGCAGCTAAGAGCATAAAAGCCATCACAGAATTTGGCAGTTCCATGTCCTGCTTTGTAAATCTGAAATAAACATGCTCAAATTGTCACGAACTCCCGAATGTTCATATCACTGGCTCTTCTGAAGTTGTACAGCTCATAAAAAGATGCAAACTGTCGACGTCCTTTGTCCACGAGAAATAAACCCTCCAATTTTTTCAGCAGGGTCTGAACACCATCCTTCTGCTTCAGAACATCTGTATCAATCTCCGAAGACGCCACCCTCGCTCTTCCAGACAATGACAGGTGAATAGCTAAGGCTTGTTTTTCTTTTGCTAGGTCAGTTAGTTTGCAACAAATGCCAATGTCTTTTTTCCAGCTCTCATATGCAGAATCATTTTCAAGTTTTGGAGGCCACTTGGTCGAACACGACGCCATTCTTCTAACTACGCTCTGCTACCAGTGTAGGAACTAGGCAAACCACACTCACCGGCCTCACAACGTGAACTGCCAAGGTTCCCGGTTGCATACTACAAGAACCTTCCGATGACGTCATCACTCGTGACTTAGCAGGTGTCTGCGTGCGCACACACACTAACATGAGGCATATCCTTGTGGGATAAAACATGAACAATAAAACCTGAATGTAAGAAATATACCCTACATCCTTACATACAGCTACTTAAAAATCTACTTATGACAGTTCTTTTGTAATTTTCATTTTGTTATGCTTTGATAATTCAAAACTAACTTCTATCGATATACCTAGGCTGCTTCCCCCAAGAAAAGGGAGGTAGCCGAGACAGGTCAACACACTACCAATTTACTCATCCACTCATACACATTCATTCGCATCTTAACCCCAAAGGGGAGAAGGGACAGATCCTCACCGCACGAGGGTCAACCACACAGTGGAGTCAGTGACATCCGCAGCAGGGCCCAACAGCAAAGCTGGTTTACCCCTGCCACATCATAATGGACCCATCCCCTTACCCGCACCTGACCTGATCAGCTATCAGACAAAATGCGGGAGAATATCCCCTCAAGGCTGCGTCATCATTTATTCATTCACAATTTCCATCCACTCATTTCCCTTTAGCCTCAATCGTACTACATCCATGCACATTCATAGACCCAACCTTCAGGGTACGGGGATAACTCGATCCCCCATCCCTTTCTCTGGCCTGTCTCTTTTTAGGAACTAAAAAACAGAGGAGGGGGTCCCTAGTCCCCTCACCCCGCCCCTTTTAGTCGCCTTTTACGACACGCAGGGAAAACGGTGGCAGAATTCTTCCTAACACAATCTGGCCACAGAGTAGTAGTACCACCCCTTAGTGTGGCCAGATTATGTCCCCCCCCCCACCACAGGGGGCAGGGCAGTAGACCAAGAATCATTCACATTATCAGATTTTTCTGATTTTTGGGTGGGACCCCTAAGACGCTTAATTTTACCGAATAGACCATTTTCATTCATTCATAATACAATATGGCACATGTTAACATTACATATTACACAAATTTTTTACTTAATGTATTATTGAAGACATGAACTGTAATTGGTAAATTAAGAGATGTTATGGGTTGTTTAACTCATCAGTAATGTGCAGTGTTGACAACAGTAGTTGTAGGCAGGTAAATCCAATCAGAGTAAGTCCTGGGTAGGTAATAATATGCACATACTGTAAAAGTACAAAAACTTAATATGTATTACTGTGAAAGATTCATTAAACCTACGGTAAAGATCCAAAAGTGGTTGGTTGATTACAAGGAGTTGCCAATCCATGCATTACCTGATCCATGACCACACCGCTCGGCACTCCCCCCCCCAAAAACAAATCGGATTGTTGGGATTTTCGGACTATCAGTGTTCAGATTAATGGACTTTTACTGTATCTATCCACTTTTAAGAACAAATAATAATCTCATACAGTACTGTTAAGATTCTTGGGTTCCAAATTTATCAATGGATTTTGATAAGTCATTGCTTGGTGTTCCTTCCCTTACCTTTTAGCATATCAATTCATGTATACGACTGTGTATTCATTCCAACCTTATTTTGCCCTGTTCCACCCAAGCACCAAAATCTGGCACTGCTGGTTACCTAGGCCCCATGGATGTCATACTGTACTGCTGTCAGCTTCACACATCGAATCAGCCAGCAGCCCAGTCGGTTCACATCCAGCAGACCCTGCAGCAAAATACAGCAGCAGCAGCAACACATCCACTAAAGGTAACTTTTACGACAGATGAACTAACAAAAATCATATAATTAAATGAGGAGGTTATACCATGGGTTCAATAAGAATGTTACTAGACATTCCCAAGTTAACATTCTTAGGTGCTGATTGTACCTCATCCAGGTTCAGCATGACTTCACCTAATTTGGGCTAGGTTACATTAACACATACAGTTAACGTAAATAATCATATACTATTTATGAAACACATGTAGTGAAATCAAGACTGAATATACTCTTAGATCTCCCCTAAAACTCTCCTACTCTTAAGATACCTGTACCACAAACCTCCACAACAGGACAATCTCAGATCCATTTCGTTTGTGAGAGGGGGTTGTTGATATGCTCGTCCTTACACACTTGGTACATATCTGATGATAAACTTTACTTTCTGGTCATACATAAGATGAATTAATAATAAAAGAAAACTTGCTATATAGACTGTTCATAGCATTTACACATATCTGCTCAAAGCTATCATTATGGTTCTACCAAAGAATAAAGTAAACCCTTGGGCCTAAACATTTTTTTAATGCAAGTCAGTACTGTAGTAATTTTCATAAATACAGTATGTACCCTGCACCAATAATTGACTGAGTTTGGGAAATATCAGGTGAATTACTTAAAGAACTGGGAGGTTTCAGGAATGGAAGAGGTTGTGTAGAGCAGATATCCATCCTTGGATTTTTAGTGGAAACGTTTGTAGAGAAGGAAGGAAGTAGTATGAGGCCTACGTGGGTTTGGGGAAAGCACAATGAGAGTGGATAGACAAGGAATGTGGAAAATATTCAGAATATATGGAGTAAATGGGAAGCTGCTGAATACCGTGAATAGTATATGTGAGGGTGCAGTGCATGTGGATGGTGAACTGAGATTTTCTCTGTCTGAATGTTCAATTGAATCAGGGATGTCATGTCACCACAGCTGTTCAATCTGTATATGTAAGGAGTTATAAAGGAGATACAAGGTAGGGCAGTGGATGTTGAAGCGACCCTAATGAGAGAGGGCAGCATTTGGAAACTTCCTGTTCTGTTGTTTGCAGATAGTACTGTACTGTTGGGTGAAGACGAAGGGGACTGCAAAGCTTGGTGAATGATTTCATAGTGTGTGTAAAGAACGAAATCTGAAGGTGAATGTATGGAAGAGTAAAGTTATGGTGTTCGAGGGAAATGAAGTCACTGAATGTACAGTAAGGCTGCATGATGAGGAAGTGGAAAATGAGACAGAAAATGAGTGCATTTAAGTACTCGGATACTGTGATGAGTAAGGATACAAGTTTGGAGCATGAAGTGTTTGAAAGGGTGCAATAGGGAAGAAACATTGCTGGCTCTTTGAAAGCAGTGCAGTGATAAGAAATAAGGAAGTAAGAATGGAGGGGGGGGGGAGTCACTGCATGATAGAACTGCGATTCGAACAACGTACGGAAGCGAGGCGTGAACCTTGTTGGATGGACACAAGTCAGTAATGAGAGAATTGGAAATGAGTTATCTGAGAAGCATGTAGAGTTATGTGGAGAGAAGACTGACAAATAAAGAAGTGAAGGAGCATTGTGGTGTGGATATGACAGAAAGGGTTCCAAAAAACACTGAGGTGTTTTGGTCATGTGGCGAAAGACTAATGAGGAGAGTGTATAAGGGCAAGGTGGAAGGAGGGAGGGAGAAGGATATTCAGGGATGGAGTGGACAAGTATCTAAGGGAAAGGGATGTGGGCTGGGGGGGAGAGCAGTGAAATTGCATGCAACAACATGACATGAAAGCACTTTGTTTGTAGCCACCCCTTATGGGATTAGGACATCTGGCAACAATCAGGTTGAACAGGCATAATCATTCCTGTAAAGAAGATTTGTACCTTTTACTGTGTCTCAACCAATGATACCCCACTTGACTGCCAAAATGCAAGGTTAACTGTAACAAGTATTTTAAATTTAACTAAGTGCTATGTGCATACAAGAAACTTTCATTTTTAAACTATTAATTTTACACAACATGATCACTGATGATGTTGCTTTGTTTGGTGTTTCAAATAAAGATTTACAGTAAATGAGATCACACACTTTTTCCAATGGGAAACAACACAAATGTTTAGGAACCACAATATTTTAACCAATCTGTCTTTTACTGTCCCATGTGTGCCACTTCATCCCAAGTCTCTCAAATAATTATGAAAAACACATTAATATACAAACAATAAGATACAAGAATAAACTATTTATAACGGTGCCTTCTCATGAAAAGTCTCTTTCAAATCATAATAACAAAGCATGAGGTAATGTACAGGAAGCAGGATAAACATTATAAACACTTAAAATGAGGCTACTCATTTTCTTCTTGTTAGGTAGAGTACTACATATTTTTAAAAAGCCTTAACTCTGGAAGCCTTAACTCTGGAATTTACCTGAAAAGAGAGAGAGAGAGAGAGAGAGAGAGAGAGAGAGAGA